>SNQJ01S0014116.1:218765-247586 GCA_010110895.2 Picea sitchensis
ACTCATCACTTCACTTTATTATTTACCTTCTAAAATCTCTTAAGCCACTTTTACTACTTTGACCTTTTGGGGCTTCTAGATGACTCATGAGGGTTCTCCAACTTCACATGGTCATAACTCTCTAACCGTGAGGAGTTATGTGAAGTTACACATACCAATGGAAATGACATGACATATAATATCAATCTAGAATATTCTTACCTACAAATATATCAAAACTCATACCATTATCCATCAAACAAACTTGGGTCCATTACCCAAACCTCTCTCCAACTTCACATGGCCATAACTCTCTAACCGTGAGGAGTTATGTGATGTTCCACATACCACCAGAAATGGAATTACATGTACTATCCATATGGAATAGTCATACCTAAAAATATATCAAAACTCATACCACTATCCATCAAACAAACTTGCATCCATTACCCAAACATTTATGCTACCGAAATTTGCTACCGGACTTTCTTCAAGGGTTGACATCAATGACAACCAACCCAAATAATCAAAATTTAGTGATTCCAATGAATGTGATTCTTAAATACATATAAGAAAAAGAATTTAGTAGTTTTCTCCCGCTTTGGGTTTCCACGTAAACCATTGGTGTACTTTGTATGTCTATGATTGCTCATTTGTTCATTGTTTATTTACTCTACAACTATTGGATGGTAATGCTACATTGATATAACACTTACATTTTATGGTGAAAAATGATTGAATTTCTCTATTATTGATTCACCCCCCTTCTTAGTAATCCAACACTAGATTCCTCATCATCAAACATCATATCATCCATATTCTTAATCGTATTTTCAATAATATTCTTTTCCATTTCAAAAAGAATCGTATCCTTCTTAACAACAACCATACTTGCAGAAAAAATAAAATCCATCTACTCAATATACACAACTAAATAAACAACCATATTCCATACCTCCTCCACCACAAATAACTCAACCACAACAACTACAACTTCCTTCTAACCAACCACCACCCATATCAACTCAATTACAATCACAACCAGTAGTTAATCTTAATAATAAACTGGAAAGACATGCTTATAATGTGTTATGAACTTGGTTGTGTTATAGTGAGAAGAAAGAGGAATATCATATAAATTTACCAATGGAACAACATAATATAGAGGATAGCACACCAAAATTATACCTTTATTAAAATAGGAGAAATTTTCACTTTCCTCTTCTAGGGGGAAACCTCGAGCAGAGAAACTCTCTATTGCAATAATTATGAAGACAAAGATTTATCATGCCCTTGAATCCTATTTATACTAAATCTATCTACCCAAAAGAACAATCTCGAGGAAAATATTTATAGAAACAAAAGCTTATATTATATATTCTTACATTTGATTTATTCTCCTTATTCCTGTGCCTTATTTATTCAATATTTATTACATGAAAAATATATTATTCTACCTTCATGAGGGGTTAGGGAGGTTAGGTCCCTAAAATTCCCTCCTCCTTAAAAAAAATCTTGTCCTCAAGGCTTGAGATGAGGAAATCCATGCAGGATGGTAGCTGGTTCCCAAGTGGCATCTTCTGGCTATGTTTCCTTCCACTAAACTAAAAATTCCTTGATACTTCACTGGTAGAGACAATGCACATGTTGTTCCAAGACTACTTGTGGATGAAACCAAATGGAACCTTCTTCACCCAACTCAAGTACACTAGTCTGAGTCTATCACCTAGTGTCGAGCACTTTCTTTAACCATAAAAAATGAAATATAGGGTGGAGCTTAGAGTGAATGGGAAGCTCTAACTTGTAGGCCATTGATGCCACTCTCTTCAGAATATGATAAGGACCAAAAACATTATGGGAGATTTTTTGATAGAGTTTGGATTTTAGTGAAGTCTTCTTATAAGGTTGTATATGAAGAAAAACTTTGTCCTCTTCAACAAATTTATGCTCAGAATGGATATGATATTCTTGTTGTTTCATGAGATTCTGAGATATGACCAATTTTGTTTTGAGAGTATGGAGAATGGTCATAGAGATTGTACGAGTTTGGTCCATCTATTGAACCTTAAATACATCAAGCATGTATTATAGTTGAGGGTGTATTTTATCCGTAAACTACTTCAAATGGAGTCATGTAAGTGGCAGTATGGTAAGAAGTGTTGTACCATAATTCGGTGAAGGGTAACCACTAAACCCACTGATTATTTCTATCAAATGAAAAACACCTCAAATAGGTTTCCAAATACTTTTTGACCGCTTCATATTTTCCATCAGTCTAAGGATGATATGTTGTGTTGAGAAGCAATTGGGTTCACTGGAGTCAAAATAATTCTTGCTGAAAAGTGTTGGGGAAAATTGGATCACAGTCAGAAACAATAGAATGAGCCATGTCATGGAGTTTGAAGTTATTATCGATAAACATTTGAGCCATGGTGGATGATGTGAATGGGTGTTGAAGAGCACAGAAATGGGCATATTTGGAAATATAATCCACAACTACCATGATGACTGAATTATTTCCTGATTTAGTTAAGTCAATGATGACGTCCATAGAAATATCTATCCAAATAGTGGGTGGAATCGAAAGTGGCTAGAATGTGCTTGGAGATATGATTTTTTCTCCCTTATTGCATTGACATGTATCACATTCATCCACAAAGGTGTGGACATCTTGTTTCATACCCTCCTAGAAAAAATAGTGTTTGAAATTTTCTTAGGTTTTGGTAAAACCAGAATGCCTAATTGTAGATGAAGCATGAAACTCATAGGGAACAATGTATTTAAGGTTTGATTGTCTGATTAAATACATCAAACCTTTATAATCATGATCATCATGGTTCCATGGGTACCTTGGAGAAGATTGCGGATACTGATGCAGTGTTTGGATCAATTTTGAAATTTTGGGGTCTTACAACCATTCTCGGTGAACCTCCTGAAGCAAATATATGACAATTAAGGATAGGGAAAAAAGGGACCCGTCTTCTTCATATTTCCTAGAAAGGGCATCAACCACCACATTTTCTTTTCCTTTTTTGTATACATTCTCATAATCATATCCAAACAGCTTGGTTACCCATTTTTGTTGCTTCGGGGAAGAAATTATTTGTTCCAGAAAATACTTGAGGCTTTGATGATGAGTTTTATTTTGGAAGTGTTGCCAAAAGAGATAAGGATGCCAGAGATCCACAACATGTAGAATAACTAACATTTCCTATTCATGGGTGGATTGGCACAAATGGAGCTTGGAAAATGTTTTGTTGATGAAATCCAAAGGTTGACCATATTGCATAAGGATAGCCCCAATCCCTTTCCCTGAGGAATCACACTCTAGTAAAAAGGCATTTTTGAAGTTAGGGAGAGCCAGAACAAGAGTAGTGCACATAGATGCTTTTGAGGCTTGGAAGAAATGTTATGTTGTTCAATTTCAACTAAAATTATTATTTTTAAGGAGAATTGTGAGGGGAGCTGCAATTTTTCCATAATTCTAAACAAACTTATGATAATATCTCGTCAAACCCAGGAAGCCACATAGAATTTTAAGATTTTTATGGCACAACCAATCCTGCATAACTTTAGTTTACTTTGGATCCACCCTGACACCTTCCTTGCCAATAATATGTCTCAGGAACTCAACTTTAGAGGATCCAAAAAAAAATTTAGAATCCTTAAGAAAATTTTTGTGTTGAGGAAGTAGCTATAGAACTTGATCCACGTGGACAAGATGGGCTTGCCAAGTTTTTTTATACATGAGGATATCATCAAAGAAAACCAAGACAAAATTATGGAGGAAATTATGGAAGACATGATTCATGAGACTTTGAAAAGTGGAGGGAGAATTACAGAGGCCAAATGGGATAAACAAGAACTCATAGTGACTCTCATGAGTTTGGAATATAGTCTTGGGAATATATTCTTTTCTCATACAAATCTAGTGGTAGCTAGAGTGGAGATCAAGTTTGGTAAAATACTAAACACCACTTAATTCATCCAAAATGTCATCAATGAGTGGAATGATAAATTTGTCTTTGATGGTGAGTTTGTCGAGGGTGAAAAAATCAAGACTCATGCACCACGTATCTTATTTCTTGAGCACCATGACTAATGGAGACGAATAGGAGATGGTACTGGGACAAATGACACCAACTTATAGCAATTCTTAAACAATATTCTAAATTTCATTATTTTGGGAGAAGGGATGATGATAAGTGAAAACATTTGGAGGAAGATTGCATGGAAACCAGAGGAATGGAATGAGCATGGAAACATCGAGAAGGGGGAAGACCCTAGGGGGTTTGAAACACATCTTGGTGTTGGGAGAGGATCGATTGGAGGTAGGGATGGATAGAGGGTGTCTTAACTTCTTGAATGGAATGAATTTGGGAAATAATGCCAGAATGACCTTTTCTAAGGATATTTTCCATTTTGTGGGAATTGATGATATCGGGTGACCCTATTGTGATGCCTTAGAACTGGTGTCATTGGCCCTCCTGATGGAATTTCATGGTTAATTTATAGAAATCCATGGTGATAGGGCCGAGAGTGCATAACCATTCAACACCAAGTACAATTTCACAACTTCCCATGTCAATAGAAAACATATGATATTTTAGGTAGTAATGTCCAATTGTATGTCCAAATTTTCACAACTCCCTCCACATTTCCTGGAACACCCATTGGAAATCATGATTTGGAAATTATTAACATGAGGAATATATCAATTGAATTCTTTGTAAATTCAGAATGAATAAAATTATGGTTGTTTCCATTGCCAACAAGAATAATGACTTTTCAGTTCTTAATCTTGACAATTAACTTCATAGTTTGGGGAGTAGAGAAATCGGTGAGTGCATTCAGGGAGATCAGTGGTTAAACTTATGATGCATAAGATGGTCCATTAAGATGGTTTATGGGAAACCACCTAGTCAAAAAACCATGATGAAATTTCGATTGTTGGGTTCAAGGTGACCTACCAATGATGAAAGTAGGGCCAGGGTGCATCATAAGAACAAAGTATCATGTGATTCTGAGACAAACTGAGGGTATGGCCGACATGTGAAGTCAAGACTTCTAAGGAGTGGCTGACACAGGTTGATAGACTTCCTTTGAACAAGAGCATGAGACATATGGTGGAAACTGGTAGCATAGACTTAATGATTTGACAATTAGATGCAGGAGGCATCCATAATGTTCTCTATAGTAGTTGGAAGATTAACCAGTCGGTAGAGAAAATTCTATAACGATATCAGCTTCCTAAGGCCATGCTAAACCCAAAATTATGATGATGCAAGGACTCAATAACTTTGTGCTCTATTCAAAGGTGACACGACCGCTACCAATTACAATATAGTACTCCCTTCCTGCCCATCTTTTTTTTGTTTTTTCATAACAAGTGAATGCTATGATACAGAGGAGGGAACGAGTGTCACAAGTAAGAAAAACTAGTTCCAGCAGTGGAACGTACCTATGCTCAATGCAAGTAAATACATGTGAGAGATGGACACTTGAGGTGATGTTCCCTCCAGGGTATAGGGTGTCAAATTGTGAAGGATATAGACAAGGATCTGCTTAGTTGAGGATGCAAACTTCTTGGGCCATGGTTTATAACGCAAAGTGAGAACCAACTAAAGGCTCAATACTACAAGCAAAGGCATGAGATGAAATCACAATTTAACGCCAAAAAATGTCCTTTTTATATCTTTTAGTCTACTTGGTGTGAAAAAGGGGTAAACTTGTGCCAAATAGGCGTCTTTTCAAATCCAATTTATGAGTGTGAAGAAGACAAGTTCACTCGACCATATTTTCCATTTTTGATAGAGAGTTGGAAAAGAGCTTAACTAAAACTCATGATCTTTCAAATCCAATTTTAACAAGTGTGAAAGGGACAAATCACTCAACGATCTTTTTAATTTTTAGCAACGAGTCATAAAAGAGCTTAACTAAGACTCGTGTTTTTGGGAGTCCATGGGAAATAAGGCCACGTGTGAATGAATGAGAAATGAGGCTTATTGTAAAGTCATGTATCGAATTCTAATGGACTCACGGTCTTAAGGAAAAAATATCGGCATGGGCCCCAAATGACAAAGAGGTTGTAACTAGGGTACCCATGTTTGGTAAGTCTCTACCATTTATTAACGATGCTATGATAGCAGATGGAGGTTAATGCATCACAATAAATGGGTTCGTACCTAAGGCGTAAAAAGTGGTAATTGGAGGATAATGAAAAACTCCATGATGTAGTGAATACCTATCCTATATGCTAGGTTATGAATATACCCGACTGAGGATATGAACGACCAACCATGACATTGAAATCTGTAATAAAATTGAGTCAAAACTACAAAAACCAACTTAAAACCACTTTTGAATTAGTCTATTAGACAAAATAATGGAATAAAACTATATCAAATGGGTAAAAATGTTTTATAAATAGTAATAAAATCACAATTTACTATGTCATTTTCATTTTCACCCAAAATAGTGCAATTTGGACTAACATACCTCCGGAATTCAAACGATGATCATGGGACAAATAGACAACAGAATCGCAAGCCGTCTGGTTCAGGTAACTCTTCATCCCATCCTCTTCAAATTCGATGGTTTACAATTTTGAATTGGGTTCCATTTTTCTAGTTTTTAAGGGCGCAAATTGTGTTTTTCAGTATACGCGGGTTTCTACTAATATGTCACGTATACGACTAGATATACACCCATGTGTGAACTACAGGGGGCATATATCAGGCCCTACCCGTGACTGTTCTTGGATAAACCGCGTATACATGTGCAAAATGGCAAAAAATAAGTTTTTAACTCAAAAATTGATTTGGTTTTTGCAGGATGGTGTTGGAGTGGAGGGAGAGAGAGCATGAGGAGATAGATGCAGCAGGGGAAAGGAATCTGGTGGCTCAATCAACATTTAAAATATGTGGTCTATACAAGTTTTGGGCTCTCAAAGAAATGAGGGCCCAAGTGAGGTTATTGTAAATGTTGGTGGGCTATTGGGATCTAGATAGAAAGAGATTTATCCTTGATGGGAAGCCATTAAGGATCGAAGTAGAGGACATCTACTTCTTGACAGGACTTTCACGTTGAGGAGAGGTTGTGGACCTTAAGTCACATGGGGTTGGAAGTGGGATGAAGGTCAAAGAATACATCGAGGCCCACTGTGTTGTAGGGATTCCCATGGTGGGAATTCAAATCCTTATCCGGGCTATAGGTAATCTCAGCCTGAAGATTATTGTGCTCATGCTTACCAGGATCATAAGGTTGGCCTCACTGCATCAAGCATCGAGACCTCTTATGTTTTACGCACTGGAGTGTGTGATACCTACCATGTACGATTGGTGTACCTCACTGCTAACCAACATGAAAGGTTAGCTGACAGAGTGCAAGGAGGGGATAAAGAGAAACTTCAGGTTTTCCTCTATCTTTTGTAGCTTATTTTTTGAGTAGATCCCAATCCTAGGACTTCGAGTGGAGATCATTCCTATAGGTCCACGTGATCCATCTATGGTGCGATGGGTCGAGGTCATGAGACGGTAGGGGGGAGGTAGGGTGGTGACACCCTACAATGATGATTTTTTCTTCTGTCAGGGGAGACAAATCATAGCTCTGGTCGACTATCCCTATGTGGGAATTGATTTCAGAGATGATCCTGATATGCCGCTTCCACCAGGAGCCACCTACGGTGCCATAGGTAAACAATGTTTTTTATATATTTAAAATAACAAAAATATTTTTTGGATGGTGTTTTTAAATATTAAATCGATACTTTTGTGGTTGCAGACGTGGGTCCGCAATGTCTAGAGGGATTCCTACGACATAGGTGGAGGCACTGGGAAGATGAGGTAGTGGGAGGAGAGGCAGAGAGAGTCCTTCAGAACATGTAGGGAAACCTGTCGCGTTTGACATAGAGGATTCCTATGGTTCAGGTGGAGGATCTACCTAAAGCCATGCAGAGGCAGGTTGTCGGTGTACCTAGAGCATGGGTATGACTCTTCTGGCACCTCACCAATGTCATGGTTTTCTATCACGAGACTCATATGACGCCCTAGGCGTAGATGTCATAGGACATGTATATCGACTGTATATGTATTTTTGAGGGTTTTAGCCCCAATTTTGTAATATAAAACACTATATTTTTTGGAAATATAAAAAGAGGGATCTTCGACTGTACTTATATCTTACAATGTGTACATTGATTTAATGGTATTCTTTTCTTTATTAATGTGACAAATTCCAATCCAAAACATAATTAACGTAGGCATCATATACATTATCAGAACTTCTAGGAATGTGAAAATATGTAATAAAATCATTTTTTTGTTCTAAAAGGCGTACCCGTAGGAATCAATGGAGTAACATCAGATCACACACATGGTAACGACTGTTTAACTGACATATAACTAATTGAGAATCCAGACACACCTCTATAGAGAGAATACCATGTGAGATAGCATCACACAATAATTCTATAATGACATTATATTCGACCACATTATTCATGGATGACCCTAGGCATAGGCCACCTGAAGACACCAGCAGACCCTCGGACGAGTAAATCACCCAAGCGGTGGAAGCTAAGTTTTGTGTATGACGATTGGCTCCATCTGTGAATCCTATGTAGACCAAAGATTCCGTTGACATCTGCCAACAAAAGGGAAAAATCGATAATCAAGCCAAAGACAAAAAAAGGGGAAAAGGTGTATATACACTAAATTTACAATAGTATACAAAGGTTTTTTCCCAAGCCCAGGGCTCAAGCGTAATAATTTTTTAAGTAGAGCCCATTTCTGGGCTCAACCAATTTATTCCCTTCATAATATTCCAACTCGTAGGCTCCTTTTTCTAGAACACATCGCACGATATATGGACCATGCCACATGGGTTTAAACTTGTCTTCCCCTAGCGGTTCTTTGGCTTGGTCATACAAGAGGACCAAGTCACCCTCAACATACAATCGGGGATAGACAGACTTATTGTACTGAACCTTGACACATTTCTTGGTTGCCTCAATAGTTGTAAAGGCATCCTGATGCTTCTCATCAAGAATCTCTAGGTGTACAAGGCATCGCTCTAATTCCGAAGTGTCAGGTAGGAGCTCAACTACCAATTTGAGAGAAGAGATTTCACATTCAACATGAAGCATTGACTCCACACCGTGTACTAACTAAAAAGGAGAAAAATTGGTGGCAGTCTTAACCGAGGTTTGATATGCCCAAAGTGTGGGATATAACATGATGTGCTAGTTGGAATTGCTCCGACTGACATTTTTTTGCAAAATGGTCTTGAGAGACTTATTGATGGCCTCTACTTTCCCATTTTCCTGGGGGTAATAAGGAGACGAATGATCATGTTTAAACCCCAACTTAGATGTTGTTTCTATCATCATCTCATTTTGAAAATGACTACCATGATCAATGAAAATCTCACTCGGGATACCGAACCGAGCAATAATTTGGTTCAATACAAAAAAAGTTGCAGTCTTTCCATCAGATTTCACAGTAGGCATGGCTTCAGCCCACTTGGTGAAGTAGTCGATAGCCACGATAATGTGTTGATGCCCCCCAACCGAAGTTGGGTTTCAATCAATGAAATATACTCCCCACTTAGTGAAGGGACCTACGGTAATGACTGGGTGGAGAGGGGATAGGTGTGAGGGCATTTTTCGAGTGAACATTTGGCAGGGTGACACTTCTTAACCGCTTCAATACAATCTTTAAAGATGGTGGGCCATAAGTAACCAGCTTGCAAGATTTTTTGGGTTGTTTCAAGCCCAGATAGATGACTACCACAAGCCCCTTTGTGGCAATCATTAAGGACTAACTCGGCTTCTTCGCGAGTTAAGAAATGACGTAATATGTTATCTATTCCTCGATGATAAAAAGTGTCACTGACGATTGTATACTTTTTGGCTTGGTATCTAACACGTCGCCGATCATCTCGCAAGATATGTTGAGCGAACTTCAAGGTTTGAAGATATAAAACAATATCTCCATATCAGGGGTCAGATGACGAGACAAGGAAAATGTGTTCATCCGTGAATGAATCGACATGAATAACATATTCGTCTAATCGTGGGAAATCATATATTAACTCTACAAAAACTAGTGATTTCTTAGACTTGGCTAAAGAAAAGTCGAGATCAAATTCTTATAGAATGACAATCCATTTATTATATTTTCTTCCTATGATATGTCTAGTGAGGACATATTGAAATGGATTAACATTGGCAACAATAGTAGTTTCTCAAAGAAATATATAGTGTCGTAAACATTGGACTACATGGACGACAACCAAAGCTATGTTTTCAACGTGTGAGTAATTTCGTTCAGGATAGACTAAGTTTCAACTGAGATAGTAGATGACGTGCGTGCAGAGCTCATCATCCTCCTGAACTAGAACCATACCAATGGTCTCTTCAGACACGACGATATACAACAAGTAATATCTACTATAATCAGGAGATTTCAGCAAAGGGGCTAATACCAAGGCTTTCTTTAAAGTGTTAAAAAAATGTTGGGATCGCTCATCCCAGATAAATAGGGTGTCTTTCTTCAATAGGCACATGAAACCCTTAGTGATATTGGCATAATTCACAATAAACCGATGAAAAAAGTTAGCTTTCCCCTGTAAACCTTAAAGTTGTCTAATCGTGCACGAGGGAGGGAACTGAAGAATTGCCTCAACCTTAAGTGGATCTCCCATGATCCCTGTCTCAGAGACTAAGAATCCTAAGAGATGGCCAGATCTAATGCAAAATATTCATTTATGACGGTTGAGTCGGATTCTATAATAGTGGCATCTTTAAAAAACCAGTCAAAGGTGCGTAGCATGATCCATTCTCTTGCGAGAGTGAGCAACAAGATCATTGAGGTAAGCTTCGACTATGTGTTTGAGATCATGAAAAGCGAAAGTTTTGGCTCATTGGAAGGATTCTCCAGTGTTTTTCAGGCCGAAAGGCATTTTCCGGTATGCAAACGTGACCCAAGGACATATGAATGTCGTCTTATGTTGGTCTTTGGGTTTGATCTAGATTTGGTTATAGCCTGAAAATCCATCCATAAAAGAAAATATTTCGCTTCCCACACACTCATCAAGAATTTGATCAATGAAAGGCACGGGGAAGTTATCTTTAGGATAGACCTTGTTCAGGATGCGAAAGTCCATACACACATGGATGGTTCCTTTCTTTTTATTAACAAGAACGGTGTTGGATACCCATTCGGTCAAGGGAACCAGGTAGATAAAGCCGACATTAAGTAGCTTCTCTACCTCTGCCTTAATAGTTGGGGCCTTCCTAGGATTAACAACTCTAAGATGTTGTCGAACGCATTTAGCATCTGGGTAAGTCCTAATCTCATGTTGGACAATATGGGAGTCGATCTCGGACATCTCTTCATATGACCAAGTGAATACGTCTCGAAATTATTTGGAGAGGTTGGTGTAGATTAGAATCTCTTCTAGCGAACAATTTGCACCTATATTTACGTTTTCAATATTGCCAGGGGTACAAGAGATATTGATATGGACGGTGGGAGAAATACTCTCCATATTCCCTTCTGCATAAATGGCATGTGTATCAAGTGGAACTACGACATGACCGACTATCTCACTCAAGGTAGATCTAAAATCATCTTGCTCATTTTTTTCAAGACTTGGGAGAAAATAAGATCGATGATGCATATCGTCCCAAGGTCTCTCGGAAACATTCATGGATTCAATGATGGCTTCATCCAAAGGAAAATTATCATCCAAGAAATCATGTGAACAAGATAACGAAGTGGCCCACACGGGGCTGATATAACACCCTATTTCCCCCAGTATGTAAAAATAACTATATTGGCCAAGAATTATGGCAAACTCCAAGATGTGAATGTGTGATTTGATGGACCCTGTATCAAGGGTCGACGAATGTAAATAATGTGTGTATATATATGTTGCATTAATTTTGAGAGGGGGATGTACTGAAAAAGAGACCACGATGGATGATGAAAGGTGGTGGAAGGCACTTGGAATGGTGGTGTTAAATTCCACCGAACCAATTCTGTGTTGGTCTTTACTGGCTCAAAGACCAAATCTTCTCTCTGGCCCTGGAATGAATTACTCACCAGGATGGTAGGTGGGGAGGCTCGTCATGAGTTAATGAGGGGATGGGGGTGAAATACCCATCTGTAGAAGCCCTCAGACCTGACCACTACGGGGGAATTCGTGCCACATGCAATCTTGCAGGACAAAGAAAGAAGGGAAGTGTGGGGAGAGGGCATGCAATAGGAATAGCATAAAGAGAACTAGAGGAACTCCAGAAAAATATAGTGAGTCTTGAGCAGAAGAGAAGGAGAGTAACCTTCATCCTCGACTTTCGATGAGCAGGAAGTAGGAGACTGAGTCTCAAAGCCTCATGGTCTAGCTCGGGGGTGTCTAGCGGTAAATTCGTTGCGAGTAGCTGAGCCTACGGTTGGGTGGAAATGAGAACCTCTCTAAGAAATCATGCCATACCTAGTGTTCTTTATGATAATTTTTTACATCTTGCATCTTGGAATTAAATATAATGGATGCATGCTCATGCTTTTACACTTGTAAATGATTGATTTCTGTATAGAAGTGTTTGCCTGGTGTTTCGATCAACAACAATGAATGCGTGTTTATGCTTATATGACTATAATCAGTTTACGTATAGAATGTATAAGTTCATATTCGAGTTCATCCCCTGAAGAGTTGTCCCATATTCACAACCCATGATATGCCCTGGTTTGTTTTCCCGAAGGCACCTCCTTCTGGGAAGCTCCATCCTATTGCAGAGACTTAGTGAGTTTCTGGAAGGGACTACCATTCTTAAGTAAGTATTCAAGCTTACCTCACCCCTGTCACAGATTTCATAGCTCGATAATCTAAGAAGACCCTTCCGTCAGGTCACCCAGCCTGGTGATAATTACCCAAGGATCCGTTGGAGGATTTTATGGCCTAAGTTTGGAAACCTTGCACCAGAAAGAATGGTTCCCTAAGTTTTGGTGTTTCGGTGTTTCGGCTCCCAAGATATCTCAAGGTAAGTTTCCTTGTACTTTCCAGACATGAAATCCTGATATGTGGAAGCCCAAAATAGTCTAGCATGGATAAGTTTTGGTGTTTCAGAGTTTCGACAACTAGGAATACCCAAGGGCAAGTTGTCTTCGCATATCGCGAAATCCCAACTTGCGAAACCCCAAAATGGTATATCATGGTTAGAGTTTGATGTTTCAGCATTTCAGCACCTGAGATACCCAAGGGAAAGTTTCCTTGTCTTCGCATGTCATGAAATCCTGACTTGCGAAACCCCGAAATGGTATAGCGTGGTTAGAGTTTGGTGTTTCGGCGTTTCAGCACACGGGATACCCAAGGGAAAGTTTGTTTGTATTCGCATGCCATGAAATCCCAACCTGAAAAACCCCAAAACGAGCTTAGCATATACATATGAACTTCAGAGTTTCGTCTCCTGGGAAACCCAGATGTGAGACCTCTTGTCATCGCACATCACGAAATCCCGACTTACGAAACCCCGAAATGAGCTTAGCGTATATATATATATGAAGTTCATAGTTTCGGCTCCCAGGAAACCTAGATGAGAGACTTCTTGTCATCGCACATCGCGAGACCTCATCTTGAGAAACCTCGAAGTGAGTATAGAGGATATATGGTTTGGAGTTTCAGCTCCCAGAAAACCTAAGTGTGAGACCTCCTGTCTATGCATATCCCGAAATCCTCACTTGCAAGACCCCGAAATGATAATAGAGAGGATGAGATACATTGTTTCGGTGTTTTGGCACCCGAGATATCTAAGGGCAAGTCTCTTGTACTCACAAGTCCCGAAATCCCGATGTACGAAACCCTGAAATGACATAGTGTGTCTAGAGTTTGGATGTTTCGTTGTTTCGGCACCCGGGAAACCCAAGGGTCAATTCCCTTGTACTCGTCGGTCATGAATTCCCGACTTACGAAACCCAAAAATGAGGTTAGCTATGAATACGGGATTAGGAGTTTCGGCTCCCAGGAAACCTAAGTGTGAGACCTTCTGTCTGTGCATATCCCGAAATCCCAACTTGTGAAACCCCGAAATAATAATAGCACGGATAAGTCTTGATGTCTCGGTATTTCAGCACCTGGGATGTCTAGAAGCAAGTCCCTGGTACACGCCAGTCTTGAATTCCTGACGTGTGAAATCCCAATACAACTTAGCACATGTCGATTTGGTTTTTGGTGTTTTGGCACCCGGAATATTGAAGGGTATGAACCCCTCGTTCTCTTCTACTGTGAAATCCCGATACTCGAAACTTCGAAAGGTGGGATGCCAGGTTTTAATCTGAGTCACTGTTAGATGTGACAAACTACTGGTCCCTTTCGGATTTCGGCACATCGAGAGACAAGAGAGCAGGGGAACACATGCATCACAATTTCCCGAATCGTGAAAGCCGGAAGGACCTCTCCGGTAAGTCCCGTGGTCATAGCCAATGATCACATGGGTAAGGATAAGGGATGGTAGGGTCTCCATCAGGCCCCATAGGAATTCGGGGGATTCTGTTCCTCTGTGAGAAGAAGGAAAAAGCAGAAAAATTCTAGTTCCCGTAGTGGGTGTGTTACAAATTGGTATCAGAGCATGGTTACAACACTTGGCCTGCTTGGGCTCATGAATGGATTGCACAGAGACTCCATTCGGAGTACTGTTAAAAGGAGTAACTCTTTATCTTGACCCCCTCAATTAAAATTCGAAGTTAAGAATGAAAACTCCTATTGTGTGTGTGCATGAGAAAAATATGAATTATGTACTAGTCATAAATGAATATAAATATTGACTAACAACCAGTGTTTTTCTTTTTCACACAAGAGGAAGATCAACTACGGGAAATTACAGACGTATAGAATGGTGACTCACCATGAAGTGGGGGAGGGCTCTCACAATAGAGACGAAGAGTATGATGAAAGGATGGCGGTAGGGACCCCTCTAGATCTAGCTGAGATTGTGAGGAGCCTCATGGTTGAATTGCAGAGCTGCAAGGCTGACAACAAGAGGATGATAAAAGAGCAAGAGAAGCAAACGAAAATTAATGCAGTTTTACTGCAGATCTTATCCGACATACAAATACAATTGCAACATGAACCTGAGATACAGAAACATGGTCATATCAGTGGCCACACTGAGAGGAGCACCTCGAGAAAGGTCCACCCTAGAGATAAGGGACAAGTGTCGGATGATTCCTTTAGAAAGGAAGTTGGCGACTTGGAGGGATATTCTAGCAGCAAAACTAGCTCTCATTCCCAAAGAAAATGAAGGAAGCAAAAAATTTCCAAGAATCATAATCTCAAAGAGTTCAAGAAGGCCACCACCCTCCTTCGACAGTGAAATAAAGAAAGGAGAGGAAGAGGAGGCCTGGCTACTTGGGCTAAAGAAGTATTTTAGAGTCCATAACTTCTCACAAAACTTGAAGGCCCGAGTAGCCACCTTCAACTTGAATGGAAAGGATTCCATTTGGTGAGAAGACCTTAAGAATGTAAAAGGGATTCACGAAGAAGACCTATCTTGGGAATGGTTTGAGAAATACTTCAGGAAGAAATATTTTTCGGAAAAATACTTCGACGAAAAGGATAAAGAATTCTATGAACTCAGGTTGCGGAAACTCACCATAGAGGAATATGTCAGCAGATTCCTCGATTTGTTGAGGTATGTACCCTACATAAAAGTAGAAAAGGCAAAGTTGCAACGATTCATCAATGGACTACCTAAGGACTATCAAAACAGGATTGAATTCGATGAACCAAAGACCCTAGAAGATACTATTCGAAAGGCAAGATATTGTTATCAACATCTTGGGCCTTGGACAGGACCTCACGAAGGCTGGAAGCAGAAGAATAGTTCTGGATTCCAGAAAAAGGGGTTTAATTCCCCAAGATTTAAGGACTATAAAAAGAACCTCAAGGATGAGCTTTCCAGCCTGAAGTGTACACCAGCATAACTTTCCCTCCTTGAGTGGAATTAAACTTTCTAGATCTGCCCCAATAAAGACTAATAACCCAAAGAGCGAACCTTCGAAATGTTGGGGTTGTGGAGAATAACATCTACTAAAGTACTGCTCGCACAGACAACAAAACAACAAAATAATTTACAACATTCAAGAAGCTACCACCATCAATAACGTGTCCAGGAGTGTACCACAAATTTATGCAGCCTTGGATAATAACCAAGCTGACCACCAAGATTCAGTGGTGGAAATCGAAGGTATGATCACCAACCATCTAGTGTCTATTCTGATTGTCCCTAGTTCAAATTTGAGTTATATAGCCCCTAAGGCTGTGGATAAATGTAAAATACAACCACATAAAAACGCCAAGCCGTGGTTGGTATAGCTAGCCACTGGCACCAAAAGAAGGGTAGAGGAGGTCATACCAACCTGCCAATTCATTATGGGTGAATTCCCCACCCAAGCAACCCTTAACATATTACCCCTGGGATTGTATGATCTATTGATTGGTATGGACTAGCTAGCCACCCATAAAGCCAAACTGGACTATTACCATAAAACCTTGGAATGTGTAAGTGAAGAAGGAAGAAAAATAACCCTTCAAGGAATCCAAAAACCTCTCTCAGTGAGACAAATATCAGCTCTTCAAATGAGAAAGTATTGCAGAAAAGGATGTCCACTATATGCAATATAGATGTTGAAAACAATTGAAGGTGACAAAGCAAGCCTCGAAGAACACCCTACACTGAGAGAACATAGAGATGTATTTCCGAAATAGGTGTCAGGTTTACCTCTGAGAAGGGACATCGACTTCTCAATAGAACTTGCACCAAGAGCGATGCCAGTGTCTAGGACACCCTACAGGATGAGCACACCTGAGCTAGTTGAACTTAAATTACAACTGAAAGAAATGATGGAAAGAGGCTATATCTAGCCCAGCGTGTCTCCATGGGGAGCACCAGTCCTGTTTGTGAAAAATAAAGACGGTACCCTTCGACTGTGTATAGATTATAGACAACTCAATAAGGTAACCATAAAGAACAAATACCCCTTACCCAAGATCGATGACTTGTTCGATCAATTGGGAGGTGTCTCTATCTTCTCGAAGATTGACTTGAGATCTAGATACCATCATGTCTGAATCGAGGGCGAAGACATCCATAAAATTGCCTTCATGACGAGATATGGTCACTACAAGTTTGTGGTAGTACCATTCGGATTGACCAATGCCCCTACCACTTTTATGTGCTTGATGAACAATGTGCTCAGCAAAATCCTAGACAAATTTGTGTTGGTTTTTATTGATGAGATATTAATTTACTCCAAGAATAGAGAGGAACAAGAGGAACACCTTAGGCTTGTGCTTCAAGTGCTAAGAGAATATCATCTCTATGCCAAATTTAGCAAGTGTGACTTTTTCATGAAGAAAATACATTACTTGGGCCATGTCCTATCTGAAGAAGGGGTAGAAGTAGACCCTGATAAGATCAGTTCTATCATGGAATGGCCTACCCTGAAGGATGTTTCAGATATCAGATCCTTTATGGGCTTGGCAAGATACTATAGGAGATTTATAAAAGGATTCTCTAAGATTAGGACTCCAATCACTACCCTCCAGAAGAAGGGGACAAAATTTACATGGACACCAAAATGTGAAGAAAGATTTCAAACCCTGAAACATTTACTGACCCACACACCCATGCTGAAGATCGTCGACCCCAGAGTTGATTTCCTTGTATGCACAGATGCCTATAAGGAAGGGATAGGAGGCGTCCTTATGCAAGGAGGAAGTGTGATATGCTATGAATCCCGAAAATTGAATGAGCATGAAGTCAACTATGTGATCCATGATCTAGAGTTGGCCACTATAGTGCATGCCTTGAAAGTGTGGAGGCATTACCTCCTGGGAAGAAAATTTTTACTTATGATAGACCACTATGGATTACAATATCTATTTGACCAACCAAATCTCAATGGAAGACAAGCTAGGTGGATGGCCCTCCTCAACGAGTTTGATTCTAAAATCAAACATATTAAGGGAAAGGAAAATAGGCTGGTCGATGCCCTTAGCAGAAGCATGAAAACAATTCACCTAGTAGCGGTAAGCACCTGTGAGATGGATGTCAAGGAAAGAGTAAAAAATGCACAAGAAACAGACACATTCTTCTAGACCGTGACCTCGTACCTGCAGAAAGAACCCACAGGGATAAAATATGGAGGCTACCAGATGATGGAAGGAGGTTTGCTAACTTATAGAAATAGATTGTATATCCCAAATTATGACGACTTGAAGAGGTTCATAATGGATGAACTGCACAAAAGACCCTACACTGGTCATCCAGGATACCAAAAGATGATCACGACCACCAGGAAAACAATTCTATTGGCCTGGATTGAAGAAAGACACAGTTGAGTACTTAGCCAAATGCATAGAATGCCAACAGGTAAAAGTAGAACACCGACACCCAACAAGATTATTACAACCTCTACCAATCCCAGAATGGAAATGGGAAACCATCTCCATAGATTTCATCACCAGATTACCAACCTCAACCAAAAAGAATGACACCATCATGGTAGTGGTGGATAAATTGAGCAAGTCCGCTCATTTTATCCCCATAAAGTAAACTTGTAAGGAAATAGACATCACCAACGTATTCATGAAGGAGATATTTAGACTGCATGGTATACCGAAAGAGATTGTGTCTGACAGAGATACGAAATTTACTTCCAACTTTTGGAAATCACTGATGGTTGGTTTGCAGACCAAATTACTATTTATCACTGCCTATCACCCTCAAACTGATAGACAGATGAAAAGGGTGAATAAAATATTAGAAGACATGCTCAGGATGCTTGTAATGCATCAACCCAAAAAGTGGGAAGACTACCTGCCACTAGTGGAATTCGCCTACAACAACGGCTACCAAGAATCCCTGAAGACGAGCCCTTCCGAAGTCCTCTACGGTAGGCCATGCAATAATCTAGTCAATTGGAGTAATCCCGTAAACAGAGTTACTATTGGACCCAACATGTTGAAATAAATGGAACAACAAGTGTTTCAAATAAAACAAAATCTAAAGGTCGCTTAGGAACAACAGAAAAGATACGTCGACCAAAAGAGAAATCCAAGAGAGTTCAAGGCGAGAGACCACATATACCTCAGGGTTAGGCCCAGAAAGAGTTCCCTGAAGATGGTAGCATGTGCCAAGTTGGCACCTCGATATTGTGGACCCTTTGAAATTCTAGATAGAGTGGGACCTATAGCCTATAGGCTAGAACTTCCTCCCACAGGAAAAGCACATAATGTTTTCCATGTTTCATTATTGAAGAAATATGTACATGATTCTAATCATATAATTGAATGGTCTATGATCCAGGTGGAACCAGAGGGATAATTCCTACCAGAACCTCAATGTATACTAGATAGAAAGGAAACCCCGCTCAGGAACCGAACCATTGCACAGGTCAAGGTGTAGTGGAAACATTTTGGCCTAGATGAGGCTACCTGGGAAATGGAAGATGCCATGAAACAAGCATATCTGATTTTGTTTACTTCCATACTTACATGTTCTATTGATAGATAGAACATCGAGGATGATGTTCCTTTAAGGGGGAGGGAATTGTAACACCCTATTTCCCCCAGTCTATAAAAATAACTATATTGGCCAAGAATTATGGAAAACTCCAAGATGTGAATGTGTGATTTGAAAGACCCTGTATAAAGGGTCGACGAATATAAATAATGTGTGTATATATATGTTGCATGACTGCTAAGAGGGGCATGTACTGAAAAAGAGACCATGACGGTTGATGAAAGGTGGTGGAAGGCACCTGGAATGGTGGCGTTAACTTCCACTGAACCAATACCATGTTGGTCTTTACTGGCTCAAAGACCAAAGCTACTCTCTGGCCCTGGAATGAATTACTCATCGGGATGGTAGGTGGGGAGGATCCTCATGAGTTAATGAGGGGATTGGAGTGAATTGCACATCTGTAGAAGCCCTCAGACCTGACTACTGTGGGGGAATTCCCGCCACAAGGAACCTTGCAGGACAAAGAAAGAAGGGAAGTGTGGGGAGAGGGCATGCAACAGGAATAGCGAAAAGAGAACTAGGGGAACTCTGAAAAAATACAGCGAGTCTTGAGCAGAGGAGAAGGAGAGTAACCTTTTTCCTCGACTTCTGACGAGCGGGAAGTAGGAGACTGAGTCTCAAAGCCTCATGGTCTAGCT
Source organism: Picea sitchensis (assembly GCA_010110895.2). Taxonomy (NCBI): domain Eukaryota; kingdom Viridiplantae; phylum Streptophyta; class Pinopsida; order Pinales; family Pinaceae; genus Picea; species Picea sitchensis. The sequence goes on from SNQJ01S0014116.1 coordinate 238,965, forward strand.
CTAGGGTGGCTAGTGGTAAATCCATTGGGAGTCGCTAAACCTACGGTTGGGTGGAAATGAGAACCTCTCTTTGCAGTCGTGACATACCTGGTGTTCTTTCTGATAAGTGTTTACGTCTTGCATATTGGAATTAAATATAATGGATGCATGCTCATGTTTTTACAGTTATAAATTATTGATTTCTATATAGAAGTGTTTGTGTGGTGTTTCGATCAACAACAATGAATGCATTCTTATACTTATATGACTATAATCGGTTTACGTATAGAATGTATAAGTTCAGATTCGAGCTCATCCCCTGGAGATTTGTCCCATGTTCATGACCCATGATACACCCTGGTTTGTTTTCTTGAAGGCACCTCCTTCTGGGAAGCTCCATCCTATTCAAGAGCCGGAGTGAGTTTCTGGAAGGGACTACCATTTTTAAGTAACTATTTAAGCTTACCTCAACCCTGTCACAGAGTTCATAGCTCGATAATCTAAGAAGACCCTTCCGTCAGGTCACCCAGCCTGGTGATAATTACCCAAGGATTCATTGGAGGATTTTATGGCCTAAGTTTGGAAACCTTGCACCAGAAAGAATGGTTCCCTAAGTTTTGGTGTTTCGTTGTTTCGGCTCCTAGGATATCTAAAGGTAAGTTTCCTTGTACTCTCCAGACATGAAATCCCAATATGTGGAACCCCAGAATAGTCTAGCATGGATAAGTTTTGGTGTTTCGGAAACTGGGGATACCCACGGGAAAGTTTCCTTGTCTTCACATGTCGCGAAATCCCGACTTGCAAAACCCCGAAATGGTATAGTGCGGTTAGAGTTTGATGTTTCGGCATTTCGACACCCGGGATACCCAAGGGCAAGTTTCCTTGTCTTTGCATGTCGTGAAATCCCGACTTGCGAAAACCCAAAATGGTATAGCATGGTTAGAGTTTGGTGTTTCGGCGTTTCGGAACCCAAGATACCCAAGGGAAAGTTTCCTTGCATTCGCATGTCACAAAATCCCGACTTGTGAAACCCTGAAATGAGCTTAGCGTATACATATGAACTTAGAGTTTTGGCTGCTGGGAAACCCAGATGCGAGACCTCTTGTCATCGCACATCACGAAATCCCGACTTGCGAAACCCTGAAACAAGCTTAGCGTATATATATATATATATATATATATATATATATGAACTTCATAGTTTCAGCTCCCAGGAAACCCATATGCGAGACTTCTTGTCATCTCACATCGCGAGACCCTGTCTTGAGAAACCCCGAAGTGAGTTTAGAGGATATATGATTCAGAGTTTCAGCTCTCGGAAAACCTAAGTGTGAGACCTCCTGTCTGCGCATATCTCGAAATCCTGACTTGTGGGACCCCGAAATGATAATAGAGTGGATGAGATATAGTGTTTCGGTGTTTCAACACTTGGGATATCTAAGGGAAAGTCTCTTGTACTCGCCAGTCCTGAAATCCCGACATGCGAAACCCCGAAATGACATAGTGTGTCTAGAGTTTGGATGTTTCGGTGTTTCGACACCCGGGAAACCCAAGGGTCAGTTCCCTTGTACTCGTCGGTCGCAAAGTCCCGACTTGAGAAACCCATAAATGAGGTTAGCGATGAATACGGGCTTAGGAGTTTTGGCTCCCAAGAAACCTAAGTGCGAGACCTTCTATCTACGCATATCCCGAAACCCCAACTTGTGAAACCCTGAAATATTAATAGCATGGATAAGTCTTTATGTCTCATTATTTTGACACCCAGGATATCTAGAAGCAAGTCCCTAGTACACGCCATTCCTGAATTCCTGACGTGTGAAATCCTTATACGAATTAGTGCATGTCGATTTGGTTTTCGATGTTTCAACACTTGGAATACTGAAGGGTATGAACCCTTCATCCTCTTCTATCATGAAAGCCCGGTAGGTGAAACTCCGAAAGGTGGGATGTCGGGTTTTAATATGAGGAATTGTTAGATGTGACAAACTATTGGTCCCTTTCAAATTTCGGCACGTCGAGAGACAAGAGAGAAGGGGAACACATGCATCATGATTTCCCGAATCACAAAAGCTGGAAGCACCTCTTCGGTAAGGCCCATGGTCATATCCAACAATCACATGGGTAAGGATAAGGGATGGTAGGGTCTGCATTAGGCCCCATAGGAATTCGAGGGATCCTGTTCCTCTGTGAAAAGAATGAAAAAGAGGAAAAATTCTAGTTCCCATAGTGGGTGTGTTACACCTGAGAACTAGATCCTCCTCGACCGTCTATGAGGGAACACGATCTAGATCGATAGAAGAGTCAAGGATAGCTTGATATGCAATCTCTTCTTTTGATAGTGGCATAGCCATGCCAACATGCAACTGACATTCAATCGATAAATTCAGAGAAGGTAGGTTCCAAGGGTCACTGAAATAAGAAGTGCGAAAAGGGATGGACCTCTCTACTGAAGAGGGCGTACTGGACATGGCGTAAATGTGGTGAATCGGTGATGAGAAGTCGAAACTACCCATGAGGGAAGAATACATTCTGACACTAATATTCTTAGTTGCTGGGTAAGAATTGTCGACCATAGGAATCGACGATCCAACAGATGCGTTCAGGATAGAGTACGCAAAGGATAACTGGTTGATCATCACAATCGCCCCTTGATGAGGAAAACAAAGCATGCAGAAAATGGGCGATATGACAACGACCATAACATAAGTCCAATTGTGACCTAGTAACAGGTTATAATCGAGAGGTGAATCAACTACCTCTACTTCCACTTCTACCGTCTTCCCACCTAACTGGACCAGAAAGGCGGGGAGAATACCATGAGGGTGGAAGGAATGACCATCGAATGTAGTCAACATGGTCAATGAATTTAAAAGGGTTGGACAACCGATAGCTTTGCAACAGGCTAAGGACATCACGCAAGTGGAAACACCTTCATCAATGATCGCTCGTTTGATGGTATATTTAGAATACTCCACATGGATTTGGAAAGCCACATGGTTGGGTAAGCGAGGCTTCATGTTCATGACATCGAACTTGATGATCTTCGAGCCACTAGGTTCTAGAGCTCCTAATGCAGAGAGAAAGGCATTCCTCTGTGATGGACATGTCTGGAGTACCTCCAAAGTAGACATCATGCAAGGTGTTTGGCCCAGATCCTCAACAATAGAGTAGTTATGGGTGGATTTAGCATTAGGGTTATGGGTAGAGCACTTGAATACTCCTTTCAGAATACAAGGTGTTGGCTCTAGTTTCTCGGTCTGTAAATTCATCTCCGGGGGTGAAGGAGGAGCTTCTAGGCTGGTACTAGATTTTGAAGAACCATAATCTCAAGAGCGAGTGGCTATATTGATTTTTCCATTGACCATATTGATACAAACATGGTTGCCATCTTGCAATGGTGGGTTTTGACTCCCACCAGATGCATTTCCGACATTCGAAGAACTCGAGGCTAAGTTTTGGTTGTGAGGAAAAAGATTTGTTAGAACAACGGGTGGAAGATTTAAAAGCCTCCGCAAGTTTGGGGCATAAGTGTTTAAGGTGATCATCTGTACAAAGTTTACAAGGAAACTTAACCTTACACTTTTCTTTCATGCCCTCTCCAGCATTATTGTTCTGTTTTCCATTATTATTCTTGTCCTTGGGTTTATTCTTCCCACCTCTACAATTATTTTGACCTTTTCATTTATTCCCATCTGGATATTGGTCACCATTTAGGTTTTTCGACGACTAAACAAAATGTACATCTGTCGATTGGGTGGGTTTGGAGGATTCAGATGAAGTTGGTCCTCTGATAGACTTTGTTGCTGAGTCTACAGACTTTACATTGGTGGACCCCACAATGCCATCGGCATGGAGCCAAGGACCCTGTCTAGGATCATGAGTCGATTGTGGTGCATCGATAAGAAGGTGGTATAACATCCCAGACTGAGCATAGGTCAAATTGAATTGCTGGGCTCTAAAAATGGTCTCTTCCTCGCTGAAGACCCCAGAAGTAGCAACATCTTTTGAAATAGGAGCGTGCAAATATTTTAAAAAACATTCTAAAATAAAGGTCAATGGTATGGGATTCTTAACTAACCGTCTTTGCCTACGCCATTCCTGGATATGGTCCGAAATATGAGTGTCATAACCCTAGCGTAAAGTTGACAAAAGTTCAAGGCTAGCATCGTAATGAACGGGTACCTGAAAATGGTTAAGAAAGGCTAGCACTAACTATTGAAAAGACCCATATGTTCCCCTAGGTAGCTCAATATACCATTGTGATGCAATCCATATGAGTGTGCTGAAACAATCGTAATCTAATAGAATCGCGATTCAAATAATTCGATGAGCACCAGAGGTGAAAAGTAGTGATGTGATCACCGAGGTCCTTTCCATTCTTACCTTCAAACTTTGGAATTCCTGACGGAAGCTTGGTGGCGACAGGGGGCCATGTGGGATCATGACTCACTGGGTCATTCATTATTTTAGACAAATCTCGCAGATTAAATGTGGCCAGAAAGGGAATATGGGGTTGTGACATATGACCCCATCCTCCTGCGAAAGACTGGGTATTAGGAGCTATGTTCCATCCAGGGTTCTGGTAAGGACCATAAAATTGTCTGGAATTAAAATACCCTCCTCTAGGTGGATTCATGAAAGATGGATTGGGCATCATTCCAGCAGGAATGTTCTGATAAGGGTTATGAAAATTGCCCCCAGTTGGATTAGCTCCAAACTGAGGGTTGTTAAAAATACCCTAACTGGATTAGATCCAGGTTGGCGGGTTCCCAAGACATAAGACTGACCTCCTTTGGGTGGGGATCTGGAGGATTTAATTGGATTCTTTATGCCAAAATTATTGGTCGAATTCGACACCGAGGGGATAGGGATATAGGGCAGAACATGTCCACCAACTTTGTTGTTCCATATAGTCGTAGAAGGATTAGACCTGGGGTTAGGGAAGGGGACACTTCCTACATTAGGATTCACTTGGGGAACATGAGAGCTACCAAATGGAAAGGGAGTGTAAGGAGGTGTGGTGCCCCCAAGTCCAAGGCTAGCATTATGGCCAGTAGTTGGGATGGCAGTCGAAGACTGTGAAGTGAAACTTGGCATACCATAATAAAACGGACTAGTAGCCATGGGGATGATCTTAACATTGTAACTCGATGAGTGGCCAAAACCCGCAAAATGGTTAGAGGAAAGAGACGAAGAATTGACTATGGGTTGAGCCATAGTACCAGTGTAGGCCTCCAGCACTGCAACTGTAGCAACTGCAGGTGTCGAAGGAGTGCAATTAACTATAGTGGGATTGGGAGTTGATGAAGTCCCAGTGTTATGAAGACTAGACTCAGTACTCATCCTTGTGGGATCACAAGTCTGAAAAGTGGATGTGTGTGTACCACTCCTGATAACTCTATGCCTTTTAGAAGGCAATAGCTCGAAAACTGGTTGTAACTGTAACAACCGGCGGGACCTGCGAGGAAGTTGGTCTGACTCCACAACGACTTATGACTCTCAACAAATAAAAAGATATCCTAAGTCCAACTAGTAATCAAAGAGCATACCAAAAATTCAAATGACCAATATACATGCAAACAGGCTAAAGTGGCTATGTGGCCTCCCTCGCTAAATAAGGTATGCCTCATCTATGAGGGACTTGAGACTCGCTGCTAAATTTTAGAGGTAACATAATCAGTTATAAGGGCCCTCATAGGCTTAGCAAACAGTCGATCAGACCCCCCCAGAGAGGTAATCCTCCATAAAGGTTGTGTGTTGTCCGACCTCTATCTGACTCAGGATACAAGCAGAATAACCCTTGCAAGTAACCTATGAGAAACCTAAGTCAAGAAACTAATAAACCATTGTATAACCGATGCACATGTGAGCATTCATAAGTCTGGATCACCATATGGGCAGGGTAGAAAAGCCTGAAACCTTGAAAGCACCGCCTATTACAGAGGTATGGACACTAGCAAGATCCCCAAATACAAATAAATCCACAGAAATATCTCTGATGCTAGGTGAGTATCCAGGGGTTATCCCCTCAACTAACTTCAGGAGACCTCATGATTAACTCTGGTGTGAGCAGAGTCTCCTGATATTACCAATTATACAATGTATTTCTCAACTCCTTGTCTTAGACAGATAAGTTGATTTAATTGCCTTGGAGAAGTTTACTCACAAAATCCTATTCCAAGGCACTAAATCCTAGGCTAGTTTGTGCACCCTAAAAAATAAAATTGTGACTAATCAATTTTAGTTTAAAGTGTAAATTTTATTGGTCGTGATTACTCAAAGAGGTATGGAAATGAAACTCATGGTGTTATGACTCTGCATGAAAATAAAAACAGATATAATGCAAAGCCTAACCTTAACTTTTCAGTGAATGATATGTTAAATAAAAACAATGCAATTTTCAATTTTAACTGTGCAACTCAGAAGTAAAATGAAATCTTTCACTAAATATGCTAAGCTAATGATAAAGGTTCCAAGACAAAAAATACCAACCAATGCAAAATACCTATTTTTTGTATTTTCAATGTATTAAAAAGAAAATGCATGGACTGATAAGAGACTTGATATATAACTCTATGGTGTATAAAAGAAATCACTCGAGCATAATACCAATAAGCTAAGAATAAATCCCAACTACCAAGGAAAAATCAAAAATGAAAAACAAAGAGAAAGACACCACCCAAAAATTCAACTCCAAAAAGGTTTCCTGTCATCCCAGATAATCTCAACAGGTACCACAGAGACCTAAGAAGGCTCAGTGATCCTCAAAACCTACCCAACAATCACTAAACCAAGCAAACAAGCAAGGGGGAAGTGGTATACACTCACTCTCAAGAGAAGAGGGCATATACATGCCTCTTGTAGTGGGACAACAAGTGTATACATGCGACTGACAAGGAAAAAAGGGTGTATATCTTTTAAAACAAGGCTAGGCAAGTTTAAAAGGCTGAAAACTCAAACCCTGAGTGAATAAAATATGTCCAACTGTGATACAACAATAAATACAAGGGAAAAAGAGCAATGTAAGAAGGAAAAATACTTCAACCCTTAGAAGGAAGATCTCTCCCCAGTGGAGTCACCAATTCTGTTACAAGAGAAAAACTCTTTATGGCCAAGGGTAAACCACAACAGATAGTTATGACTGCATAAATCAACTCAATTCCAACATGTTCTATATAAACTAATGTGAAATATGAGGAAGAAGCCTACCTCGATCCAATCGTTTGATTTTGTTCCACCGTTGAGCACTTTGACCCAAAGCTTTACACCTGCAATAAGTTCTCAACAAACAAGCGATGCAAGTATATAGTGACAGTATATAAAATGAGTTAGCACATCAAATAGAACAATCCATTAATAAACATTACAAACATCCCCATGGATACCAATCATATATTTGCAAGATATCGACAGGACGGGAAAGGAGCATTTCTATTAATAATTGATCAACAGAAGTATCAACATTACAGACTTCCGTGTCGACACGGTCGAAACTGTTAAGCCCTAATATTGGCTCATTACCCCTTAATTGGGGAATATTATATTAGTAATGTTATTTTATTTATGTCAGCTTTAGGCCATTAGTTGTAATTATACCTCCCAGTCTCCTATATATACCAAGGAGACATTTTCATTTTGAATCATCTTGAACTTGAACATTTAAGTGGGGTAAAAGGAGGTTGCCCCCTCAAAGAGTCTTATTATCTGAAATTATCTCTTTTTAAAGGCGTTGAGTACTTTTTTTGAGGTTTTTCTATGCTATATTGGTATTTGGTTCTTAACATATGGTATCAGAGCTCAAGGTCTTGGGGTTTCACTGCTACATCTGAGACACCTTGGGAATTTTCTCTATAACTTTGTTTCTACAACATTTCAAAAGAAACAGCTTCGAGGATATTTAATAGATAGATCAAGGTATGTTGGGTTCAAAATTAAGCTCCTGAGGCTCCTGAGGCCTTATACAAGATAGGGTTCTGGAATCATCCTGAAATGAGTCATTTCGGAATTTTTTCTATAATTTTTTTTTTGTAATGTTTCAGACCCTAAACTTCATAATCTATTTACATAAATTACTAAGGTATCTATGGTAAATATTTCATATTTTGGGGCATCTTAAATTTGTAGATACACCCTGTGTAAGATAGGGTATCTGACTAGTCCTATTGACTAGTCTCAATAAGGTGTTCCAGGTAAAACAATCATAACTTCTTCCTGGAGTATCCAAATTGAGTGGGACTAGTTTCATTGGATTGTGGAAAGTCTGTATTATTTCTGGTACGAGTTTCATAATTTTATATCAATTATTTTGTGCCAGGCACGCTATACAAGTGAGATATCCTATAAAGGACAAAAATCGACAAGTTGTGGGGAAGTTACCATAAATTCCACTTGGCACATCCAATTTTGATCAAACCTGTGGCATTGCAGATAAGAAATATAAGATAACTACATAAAATAAAGTTTCATACCCATAAGGGATGAAACTAGGGAGATACAACAGAATAAATATTGTCTAGTAGAACCACCTCAAAATCAAGGTTCAAAAGTGATACTTGGCCAACATGCCACCAAAAAAGGGAACTTCTACACCAACTAAGCCTCCAGAAAATCCTACTTGGACTCTTGATGAAGGTGAAGAAATGC
>SNQJ01S0014116.1:247596-260575 GCA_010110895.2 Picea sitchensis
CATTTTCATTTTGAATCATCTTGTACTTGAACATTTAAGTGGGGTAAAAGGAGGTTGCCCCCTAGAAGAGGCTTATTATCTGAAATTATCTCTTTTTCAAGGCGTTGAGTACTTTTTCTGATGTTTTTCTATGCTATATTGGTATTTGGTTTTTAACAGAAACCAAGAAACCAAGTTCCTTCCAACTGGGTCTCCACCACTTCAATCCTCCACCAAAGGCAATCTCATAGCAAAGAGATAATGAGATCCTCTTGACAATAAGGGAACAACTTGGGGGCTGAACACTGTGTTCAAACTTGAGGGACAAGGATGCAGACTCAATATGAAGTAATTTCTCCAGAGTAACTTTGCTCTCAAAGTTGAATTATTTCTCTCTCTTTTTCCATAGCTCAAAATTGTGCTCTTATAGCCTCTAGAATGCAACTGAAGGGCCAATTCAGAATGTTTCCAATATATGGAAGGCCAAAGATTAGAGATCATTTTTCGTGACATGGAAACCCGACCTCATTTTGTATTTTCTGGGACAAATCCCGATATACACGAGCTATAGTGGAGCAACAAGCATATACACATCTTGCAAAGTAGTTAGGAAGAGTATATGTGGAAAAATATATAATTTTGGCTATGGATTTATCAAAAATGGGGTTGATAAGTCTGCATAGGGAAATGGAAAAAGTCCCTCTATGCAAGATAGCAATGGTGAGGAAAATCTTGCTATAATAGTTGGTCAGGGTAGATCACGTACATGAGAAACATCGAACTCTTCCTCAAAAAAATCATCAATCATATCCATAAAAGTATTACGTTCCTTACACTCGTTCCCTAGAAAATATGTGTCATCACAAATATAATAAATACCCTTAATTTTTCACTGATCCATTTCATCCTAAGTCAATTTCTGGATCTTGAGGGGATTGGAAGGAGGGTCAGGAAGGGTTGGTTTAGGGCAAGGAATAAAGGGTGTTTTTCCGGTTTGGGATGAGACTACTTATTGTTCTTCCTTGGCCCCTTTTGTATCTTCCAACCAATTCTGGGGGAAATCCATGAGGACATGTGCATGTATTTCATCCTTGAGGCTAGTAATAAATCATTCCCTGAAAAAAGGATATTTCATGCCCTCCATTCTGAAAGCCAATTTCTCAAAGTAAGATATAAAATATTTCACTCGAATAGTTTGTTTCAACTTGGTCAAATGACCTAAATTATGGGTGTCAAATTCAAAGTGGTCATAAAGATTTGCAACAAGAAGTGTCCAAGCCACATACCCCAGGAATGCAATTTTACGACATTTCCACCATTTCCAGCACTCAGGATCCAAATGGAGAACACCATAATGTAGTTTGTCCAACTCATCAGTAATGTCATGCAAAGAGAAGTAGTGTTCCATTTGGGTGACCCAACCCATGGGGTTTGATACATAAAAAAAAAATCATATCAACTCCAGGAAGGTGTAGGTCATGTTGAATGTGATTAAAATGAAAATTCTAGGAAGTGGAGGAAGTATCACCTTCGGGGTGTAAAGGTTGGCCAGATGAGGGAAGGACTCTAGGAATATTTAGATTGGATAAGAGATAGCTTGCAAAGGATTCAAGCTAGATTTACATATCCTATTTTAGGGCTTCCATTTTTGAATATATGGTGGAATTCATGGAGGAATTGAAGGTGAAATCATTGGCATTGATTTGTCACAATTACTTCTGGTTCATGGAGAAATAATATCACAATGTACTGAGGCATGCTTCAATATCTTTGTTGCGGGTGTGGGCCATGTTGAAAGGGGGTACAAGAATGGGGAAGGTGGTTCTAGAGACATGGGTTATGAGAGAAGTGTATCCAAATGATTAGGGAGAAAATTGGAATCCGATGGAATAGGTCCCAAATAAGGGGGTCAGGAGGGGGTCGACACCACTAGGAAAAAAAGGCTAAAAAATGCTAAGTATAAATGCGATCAATATGAAAAGAGGAATACAATGGGATAAATCTCAAATAAGGGTGCATGTNTCCGATCTAAATAATATTGTAGTGGAAAAATGCCCAAATTCTTAATAGAAAGAAATGTGTATTCAAATCTCAAATAAGGGGGTCAGGAGGGGGTCGACACCACTGGGAAAAAAAGCCTAAAAAATGCTAAGTATAAATGAGATCAATATGAAAAGAGGAATCCAATGGGATAAATCTCAAATAAGGGTGCATGCAGGCCCCATTGTTTTTTTTTACTCCTGCGAAGTTATACTCCGATTTAAATAATATTGTAGTGGAAAAATGCCCAAATTCTTAATAGAAAGAAATGCATAGTAATTTATTAACTAGAATGTTGGAGACAATGTTGCATGATAATAGATCGTTTTTGTTCCTTTTATGTTATGTTTTCGTCCCAAGGGTTGTCGTCTTCAGGGTTCCTACAGAAAAGGGGTTTCCTTGTGCTATAGCCCTGTAATATATGTGTGGGGTTGAACTATAGTTATTGTCCCAATATTTTAGGTCACTAGCTAAGGAGGCTAGACTATATAATTATCCATATTGCCCAGTTACCCAGGTACTAGAGAGTATATTCCCAAGTGTTATTCTCAGTGGCACTATAGCAGTTATACGACCAATCAGTTGATCTAAAGTAGGGTTCACGATGCCTAGGCAAGTCCGTATATAGGTGTTTTCTAATGTGATACCACTAAAAAGGGTACTAATAAGGGTTACAAGGGTTTTCAATAATGTGATATTAAAAACCTCTTGTATTTCATACGTGTATGCTTCCCCTACCACAAATGTATGCATTGAACAACATATCACTATATTTTAAAGACACTGGAACACATCTTTGCCCTGATTTTTTTTTCCCAGTAATTATTTCCCAGGAAAGTGCTATGATACCACTTTTTATACACTTTGTTATTTTATAGTGAGCATAAACAGGAATATCACATAAATTTACCAATCGAACAACAAAATACAGAGAATAACACCCAAAATGATACCCCTTATTGAAACAAGAGCAATGTTCACTTCCTCTTCGAGGGGGAAACCTCCAATAGAGAAACACTCTATTACAATAATTCTCACAAAAAATATTTCTCATTCCCTTGACTCATAATTATACTAAATCTATCTACCGAAAAGAACAATATAGAGGAATATGTTTCTAGAAGCAGGAGCTTCTATTAGGTCTTCTTACATTTGAACTATTCTCCTTAATACTAAGCCTTATTTATTAATATTAGTCTTTATTACATGGAAAATATATTATTCTACCTACGTGAGGAGTTACGAAGCTTAGGTCCCTAACATAATGTTGAAGAAGGAACTTTTCCCACTTATGCAATTGTTTCTATCCAAGATATCAACTGAAGGTATGGAAAAACACTTCATTAATCACCCCCAATAGTTGTAGCAGAAAAATTAAGAGAAAATGAAACTCCTAATACAAATTACACTACAATTGCACACAAGTGAGTTGAAACTCAGAAGGATCAATCCCCATTAACGAAAACACCTCCTTTTCCAAAGAGGTTGTACTTGGAAAAATCAATAACTCCTTCTGAGCATGAATTCTTTAATGAATTAAATAATATGTGTGTTAAAATTACCTTATTAAATGCTATAAAAAAAAATTCAGTCTATACAAAAACAATTAGGGAATTATGTCTTAAGAAATCAAGAAGAAAAATAAAAGATCCTACAATAGTGCAAGTTGTTGGAAAACTAGCTAGCATAATGTCAACAAATATCAAAACAGAAAAATATGTTGATCGAGGGGTACCAATTTTTACCATCTTAATTATCAATCTTTCTATTCCAAATTCTTTAATTGACTTAGGTGAATAAATTAATGTGATGACCATGGAAACAATGCAAAATATAAATATATGTAATCTTTGACCTACACATACAATATTGGAAATGGAAGATAGATATCGGATAAAACCAGAGGGTGTAGTAGATGATGTCATTGGATATTTAGATTCATGGTAGTATCCTATATACATTATATTTATTCAACCTAAATCTAATTTAGGTGGACACCCTCTTATAATTGAAAAGACCTTGGATGGAAACAACTGATGCTCTCATTATTTGTATATCAAGAAATATGAATATTTCAAGAGGGAGTGAAAGAAATAAAGTGACACTTTATCCACCTACTATATCTATTAATGAATTGAATCAAATGTCATGGTTTGAATAAGCAAACTCTAAGGAATAATTTTTTCATTCTTTTTGCATTATTAATCAAGCTATAAATTTCAGATAAGGGAATGTTGAAAGTGTACTTAATCACTTTATTTCCAATCCATATTTCATACATAAATTTGAATATCCTCAACAAATTTCCACTATTGATGTTTTGGAGAAAACTTTTTAGGAAAAATGTACAGTGGTGGATTCTTTACAATCTCTATTTGAAAATATATTTCTTGTAAACACCCCCTTTTCCAGAGAGGTTATACTTTGAAAAATCTATAACTCCAACTGAGCATGATTTATAAAATGAATTAAATAATATTTGTGTTAAAATTCCATTATTAGATGAAATAAAAAACACTCCAATCTATACAAAAACAATTAGGGAATTATGCCTTAAGAAATTGAGAAGGAAAACAAAATATCCTATTACAGTGCAAGTTGTTCGAAAACTAGATAGCCTAATGTCAAGAAACATCACAATAGAAAAATATGTTGATCCATGGGTTCCAATTGTTACCATACTAATTAACAATCTTTCTATTTCAAATACTTTAATTAACTTAGGTGCATATATTAATGTGATGACCATGGAAACAATGCAAAGTCTAAATATCTATAATATTTTACCTACACCTACAATATTGGAAATGGAAGATAGATCTCGGGCAAAACCGGAGGGTGTACTAGATGATGTCATTGTATATTTGGATTCATGGGAGTATCTTGTAGACTTTTTATTTCTTCAACCTAAATCTAATTTATGTGGAAACCCTCTTATATGTGGAAGACCTTTGTCAACAAAAACCGATGCTCTCGTTATTTGTAGATAAGGAAATAAGCAGGTGACACTTTATCCACCTGCTATATCTATTACTAAACTGGAAAAAAATGTCATGGTTTGAAGAAACAGAATCTGAGGAAGAATTTGTTCATTCTTTTTGGAGTATTAATAAAGATATAAATTTTATAGAAGAGAAGGATGAAAATGTACTTAATCACTTCATTTACAATCCAAATCCCATAGAGCAATTTGAATCCTCTCAACAAATTTCCACTAATGGTATTTTGGAGCAAAGTTTTTAGGGAAATTGTACAGTGGATCCTTTACAATATCTATTTGAAATTACATTTCATGTAAACTCAATATGATATCCACACAATAATCTAATTGAATTTTTCCTAGTAAATTCTTAAACATCAACTCTAATTTGGAAAAATCCCAGGAGAAAATGTTCATTCAATTTTTTCAAAAATATTCTAAGGCATTCACTTGTGATTACACAGATATGCAAGGTATCCATGTAGACACTTGCACACATCACATCTACAATAATAGAATGTTAAACCTATTAGAAAAATACAAATAATAATGAATCATATGTTAAAAGAGATAGTGAAAGAAGAACTTAAAAATGGTTAAAAGTAGACTTTATCTATCCTATCTCATATAGCCAGTGGATTTTCCCCTTGGTGGTAATACCCAAAAAGAATGAAAAATGGTGGATATGTGTGAACTATCAAGAATTTAAAAAAGAAAACATGAAAGAGTATTTTCCTCTACCTTTCATTGACCATGTCGTGGACACATTAGCAGGAAATAAATACTTTTCTTTCCTTGATGGATGCAGTGGCTACAATCAAATCAAAATTGATTTTGAAGACCAAGATAAGACACCATTCACATGTCCCTTGGGAACATATGCATATGATTTCCTACCCTTTGGTTTATGTAATGCACCAACTACCTTTCAAAGAGAAATCATGGCCATTTTTTCTCATTTGATACTCTTNAATCAGTATGAACACTTTTATCAATTTTAACCACAATATATAAATTTCAACTTTATCAATATTATATCATCAATGTATCATCTATTATTGCATTCAATATATCCTGAGAATATAAAAATACACATCACATAAACAACATCACATCAAATACACAGTACACCAAAAATTATGTGGAAACCCAAATGGGAAAAAACCAAAGAATGTTTTCTTATATATTTTCCAGAATGCATTCATTGGAAAAACTAACTTCACAATTCTCCAGTTGCAAATGGAAGTAGGATACAACCCCCTATTTATAGGATCCAATATAAAGGAAGCTACAACTCCCTGATCTCTCTGGATCCAACCAGAGGGAGGATACAACCCCCTGATTTTTAGGCTCCAACATGAAGGAATCTACAACTCCCTGAGTTCCCTAATGCCAACCAAAAGGATGATACAACCCCCTTTCCTTGCCCCATATTTCCACCCTGAAATATAAGTGCATACAAATCTCTTACTATCACAATCACTTTCACTGTCAACTTTTCACTATCAACTTATCACATCAACCTGTCACTACAATTATTACATCAACAAACCTATCACTGTCACTTTTACTATCACTATGAAATTAGACAACCTATCACTGGCATTGTCCCTATCACTGTCACTATCATTGTCACTGTCACTGTCACTGTCACTATCACTGTCATTGTCACTGTCACTATCACTGTCACTGTCACTGTCACTATCACTGTCACTATCACTAATACACCATCATCAACTAGATCCACTCATAGGGATACAAGAATTATCACCAAACCATCTACATCAATCATCAATCATGTACATCAACCTGTATCAACCATGCACATCAACATGTACCATGCCATGTACATCAACTTGTATCATACCATGTACATCAACCTGTATCAATCATGTACATAAACCATATACCATATCACTCATGATATATCTCAATCACACCATACATCATGTACCAAACAATATCATCAATGAAGTATCACCAAAATAACCAAGATACCAAAATACCAACATAGCCAAGATGTGATACTAATCAATGTACCATAACATCACCAATGTGTATATCAACATGTACCAAGAACATGCCTCATACCATGCACCAAATATGTCCCTCAAACATATACCAATGCCTCAACAAGATACCAAAGGTATTACCATAACATCATGAAAATGTAACCAAGATGCATCTCAAACCATGTTCCTCAAGCATGTGATAATATATCCAAGATATGCACCGAAAATTTACCTCAACAAATATACCTCAACCAACGTGTACCATACATCTAAGATGTGTCTCAAGAAATATACCAAAACTCACAAGAAATGCCTCAAGAATGTTCCACAATATCACCAAGATGCAGCCTCATAAGACACAAAATATCATACCTTTACATCTGTAACTGACCTAGTTCCTCTGATCCTAATAGACAGACCTGTAACTTTACCTCAGTCCTCAACATCCTAGCACTAGAATACTTTCCCTCTTTGGTCTTGTCATCACGGGACTAATAATGTTGTCTAGTGGGGCCTCTCACGATGAGCCCTAGACAACCTATGGGGGTGCCTCATGTGACACCCTCAAGCTGACCCACGAGGGTCTGCTTAATTAGGGTTATAGAAAAACATTATCTCTCTACAGCTCTAAAACTTTCTCTCTTCCTTCGCACTTTCTCCGTTGCCTCACACTAGACCTCAGATTCTCCAATAGACCAAGATATTCTCACAAGATAAATATTCAATGAATGTGTATGTGCATATGAGAGACTCTTTGAGGTGTATTTATACTTTTTCTTAGTAACCTATTTCCTTAACTTTTGGGATTATTGACTTTCTTGTTACAACCACTTTACCCTTTCATTAATTGACTTGTAACCAGTTCTGGGCTTATTAACCATTCTTTGGGGCTTCCAACTTGATGATGGGATATCTCCATAACTGTGAGGAACCACATGGTGTACCATCTATCATATGAAATTGCATGACAAGGTTTATCCATATATGTGTATGTTACCTACAATTACATTTCCCTTCATGTCCTTATTCCTTGATCAAGTTTGGGTTCAATAAAAACACCTTTAGGGCTTTGTCTAGACTTCATCAAATGCACCCATCACACCTATTGACATCAACCACTCTTTTTGAAATCAATGAAACCTAACTTAACATTAATCTCAATCACAACTCTAGGGTATCTCTAATGCTCCAAGGGTCGACATCAATGACAACCAACTGTCCAAACCAGCTGTCCAACAATATCCCCCTTTGGAATTGATGGAAACAACAACTTTTATGGAAACAATCATACTCTAATACTCATGATCCCCCTATGACCATCACTCCTCATCAATGTTTATCTCGATATTTATCTCCCCCTTTGACATCAATGGAAAATTGTATCTCTCCTCGAGGCTTCTCCCTCTATCTCCATTGTTATGTTATTTCTCTTCACATGTTTCTTTCCTCATGTTTCTTTCCAAGTTCATATTTTATTTGACATCAATAACAAACAGTGACTCCCCCTAAAGGTATACCTTCTCTGAAAAATCCTTCTCTGACCTCATGTGATTGACTCTTTCTCTCCTGATCTCTCTCTTTCTCTCCCTTTGACATCATGGGAAAACAAATAACTCCCCCTATCCATATGTCTTCCCCTGTTTGCATGCCTCTAACCTTTATTTTCTAATCTCTTTCTATGACGATTTCTCTCCCCTTGACCTCTCTGCAAGATGTATAATAATATGGGACTTCCTGCATACTCTTCCTTTCCTCGCGTCTGGTGCTTCTTTTCCATTGACATTTCCTCTTGTAATTATATTACATATATAAAGATCATTCAAAATTTCTTCACTTCATTTATTTAGACATCAATGACCACACTATTCAACAATACTCCACTGACGATATAGCTTTTGCTAGAAGTTTATCTTTCCTTGTTCTACTATTCCTTTCATTGCTTATCTTACTGAGACCAACTGATTCCACTAATTCCAATTGTAAATATATCTCTATGTCATATATCTATCTAAACCCACCAATGATACCATATTTCATAAGTTATCCATAACTCTCCTACTCAATTTTCCATAATGTTGAACCATATGTCACTGAACTATTATGAAGGCTTCTTTGTTGTACATGATCATCACATATTTATGTTTCTCATATTGAATGAAATATGCCCACCGTTATTCAATACATACTCAAACATGTACTGAATATATCCCTATATGGAAAGTGTGTCAATGACATTCCTATGATAACTGCATGAGAACACTACTTCTCAATCGATTAAGTTATCATTTTGTACTTCTACTATCTGACTTCTCTGAAATTGTCTCTGCAAACACTTCAACTGATTGAAATATAGTTTATTTATCTATAGAGCTAGTTCTTAGACTCCCCATATTTAATATTCATATTTACGTGGAGTCTTCAATCCATATGGCTCATAACAATGCAAGAATATGCCCTATTACACAGTAATATTCCTCTTAGTCTATAGACTCATTATGTCTCTTAAATATGACTTCTTCATTTTTTCATGTGGATTCATTATGATCTTGCACTACAATTCTTGAGAGTATAATATCTTGGGTATGTTCTTTATTCACATTCTCTTATTTTATTCCTTGCACTAATGCAAATCCTGTGATCTCTGGGACTTGCTTCTTATTCACCTGCTCTTCTTTTATTTCTTGTATTACTACAAATCCTGCGATCTCTAGAACCTATTATTTATTCACCTACTCTTCTTGTCTTTATTTTCTTTTCTAAACCTTCATGTATCTAACATCGATGTTTTCCTTCATGGTGAGCTCTATCATGCCTCTATAATTCTGAGCTATGTGACCATAATTGTGGCATTTGTAACATTAAATGTTATGTGGAGCCACATAAGCATTTATTGCTTGAACATTTCTTTCATAAGCCCTACAATCTACAACTTTATATCCATAGTTAGTACAAGTAAAATAATGACCATAAATTAAACTTACATACCTGGGAGTGAATGATGTTCTTTGTGGTGTAGTCCTTTTGAATTCATGCCTTGGTCAATCATGATCTTCTATTATGTTGATTCCTTCATCACAATTGAATATTCTTTTCTAGTTGAATGTGGAAGGTATTCTTGAATATGTATCTCCATTATACTCATTTTTCATTGATTCTTGGTGACTATTATTCCTTCCTTTGAGTACTTCTGCATAACTCTTACCCTTTTCTTCATTATTCCTTTCTTGAAACATGAAGTGATTCTCTTCAAATTTATTTATGGATGACGAGGATGTTTCTCTCTCTTCCATGTTCTTGTTGAGAATGATGACTTTAACTCTCAATGTGACAACTTCTTCTTCAAGCTTCTCAACCTCTTCTTCTTTCTTCATCATTTGGATATTCATTAATTATTCTTTTATCTTTTCTTCCTTAAGTTGAAGTTTCAAGGAGATGATTTGTTCTTCAAGTATTCTTTCTAGTTGATTGAATTATGCTTCAAGATTATTTTCCTTAATCTCTTCTTTCTTCTTTGCTTCCTTTCTTAGTGATGCAATTTTAGCTTCTAGAGACTGCCTTTCTTACAATTTATTTTTATATGTTTCTTCAACCCTTATAGCTTCTTCTACTTGGACTTATTCAAACATTTTAACACCTTCTTTTAGCTTGATCAATTCTTTCTTGAGTGATGTGTTTTATTCTCTTTATTTCTTTATTTCATATAAAGAACTGATTAGTTCTTCTTCAAGATCTACTATGTCTTCTTCACAATCCTCTGATTCTGAATCTATTTGACATGACATGCATATTTGTTCTTGTTTAGTACATGAATATTCTTTATCACTCTATGGATCTGTGATGGGAGATTCCTCAAAAGAGAGATTATGTAGCTTATCCCAAAGTTCTTTAGTTGATGAACATTTTCCCATTTTCTCTTTTACTGAATCAGGTAATCCTTCCAAGATATGACTCTACAAAAGAACATGTATTAGAAGAATAAGAGCCTAATACTCTAGTATTGAGGTGATCAATTTGGGAAAGAAGGAAAATAGAAAGGTATAATCCACCTGATTTTCGTTCTATTTTTTATGTTTTTTATTAGTAATCATGATTCTAGAACTATTAAGAAGGAAGTATATTCATAGGACGAAAAACTATGGAAGAAAGCCATGGTTGAAGAAATGGAATCTTTGGACAAGAATGTTCAGGTTGAGATCTAGTGGATTTGTTAAATGGAATAGATCCCATTGGAAGAAAATGGGTGTTTAAGAGGAAGTTGAATACAGAAGGCAAAGTGCAAAAATAGAAATCTCGATTAGTAGAAAAAGGTTATTCCTAGGTAGAGGGAATTGAATTTGGTGAATTTTTTTCTCCTATTTCCAAGTTAAATTCTATTAGATTTATTTTATCTTTTTTTGGTGATTTTCATTTTGAATTACAATAGATGGATGTGAAGACAAAATTTCTACATGGGGATATGGAATAATAAAAGTACATGAAGAATCCAGAAGGATTTGTAGTGAAGGGAAAGAAAGAGATGGTATGCACGATGAAAAAGTCCCTATATGTGTTAAAGAAATCACCAAGGATTCATGGTATAAAAAATTTGATACTTATATATTGGGACTTGGATTCGCAATAAGAAAAGATGATTATTGTGTGTATTTCAAATTAATAAGTGATCATTTTATTTATTTGGTATTACATGTGGATGATATGTTGTTGATAGGAAATAATAAGGAAATTTATGTGAAAACTTAGTTGTCCTCTAATTTGACATGAAAGACATTAGTGTTGCAAATGTTATTTTCGGCATGTAAATTGAAATAATTTGAGCAAATAGGAAAACCTGGTTGAACTAGAGAAAACATGTTGAGTCAATATTGTAGAGGTTTAAGATGAAGGAAAGTGAACCTATCCAGGTATGGATTCTTGTAGGTGAAAAATTATCCATGGATCAGTGTCTAGAGACAAAATAAGAGGAAGAGGGTATGTTTCATATTCCATATGCTAGTGTTATTGGTAGTTTTATGCATAAAAAGGTTTTTACTAGACCAAACATTGCACATGTAGTAGAAGTTTTGAGAAGGTAAATGTCAAAACCAGGATTTTTAGGTATTTATGTGGATTTACTACTTATGGATTATGTTACTAAGGAATACAAATAAAGATTCATGCAATCCATTTGATGCACCCCTATTGAAATAATTCTATACATTGATGGGATTATGAGGTGAACCATCGATCAATATGATGCATGCTGGTTCTAAAGACCAATATATCTAATGATTTGAACCCAACACTTCCAATGTTTTATCTTCCAGTGTTCACTTGTTTGACTGCTAGGGGAAGGTTGCATAGGAACCATGTCACCCTCTATATATCTTTGGTGACGTTCATAGCTAGTGGCCCTCAAATGGGTCCTCTGCGTATTCCACATGACCTTCATTCATCATCTAGGGAGTGATGAATAATATGTCTAGCTATATAAGAAAAATGGATGACAACTCTTTAAGGAAATATATAATCATATAGATAAGTTATTTCTAGCTACATGGATACACATCATCAACCTCCTAGATTCCTCCCTAAGTTTGTATCTTACCCTCATCCCATCCCCATTGTATATCATTCCCTTCTCCCTACAATTTCATCCTTCTTCATGGTATTCTTCCTCAATAATGGTAGTCTCTCCCTTATTGGAAATTCCAAATATAATTTCCAATTATCCTAGTTATGATCCATATCCAACTAGATCCAGTGCTTTCCCTTCCTTAGGAACATCGAATATTGGTATTTCCTTATGAGATTTTTTGTTGAAGGGAGAACCCAACTGTTGGACACACCTACCACACTTAGAGGGGGGGTGAATGAGTGTGGGGATATTTTTCCCAAAACTTCCCTCTTGCACACAAAATCATCAATTAGCTTTCAACATTTATTCATTACCCATTGTTGTCATTTAAAACCAGTTAGATGTAGGCACATA
>SNQJ01S0014117.1:6530-17795 GCA_010110895.2 Picea sitchensis
ATTGGGATTTTCTGGAGGCTTATTTGGTGTAGAAGGTCCTTTTTTTGGTGGCATGTTGGCCAAGATTTTGAGGTGGTTCTGCTAGACAATATTTATTCTGTTATATCTCCCAAGTTTTGGACCTTCTAGGTATTAAAACTTCTTTTAGGTATTTCTCTGATATTTCTTTTCTGCAAGGACACAGGTCTGATCAAAATTGGATGTGCCAAGTGAAATTTACAATAACTTCCTCACAACTTGCCAATTTTTGGCCTTTTCAGGAGATCTCACTTGTATAGAATGCCCCGCACAAAATAATTGATATAAAATTCTGAAACTCACACCCAAAATACTACAGAATGTCCACGATCCAATGCAACTAGTCCCACTCAATTTGGATACTCTAGCAAGAAGTTATGCTTGTTTTACCTGGAACACCTTCTTGAGGCTAGTCAATAGGACTACTCAGATACCCTATCTTACACAAGGTGTATCTACAAATTGAAGATGACACAGAAGCTGTACATTTTACCAAATGTACCTTACTAATTTTTGTAAATGGCCTCCGGAGGACAGGGTCTGAAACATTACAGAAAATGTTTTATAGCGAAAATTCCACAATGACTCATTTCAGGATGATTCCAGAACCCTATCTTGTACTGGCTGTATCTCCGAACATATAAGGCCTTAGGAGATGAATTTTGAACCGAATGTACCTTGATCCGTCTACTAAATACCATCCAAGCGGTTCCTTCTGAAACGTTGTAGAAACAAATTTATAGCGAAAATTCCACAGTGTCTCAGATGTAGCAGCGAAACCCCAAGACCTTGAGCTCTGATACCATATGTTAAGAACCAAACATCAATATAGCATAGAAAAACCTCAGGAAAAGTACTCAACGCCTTGAAAAAGATATAATATCATATAATAAGCCTCTTTGAGGGGGCAACCTCCTTTTACCCCACTTAAATGTTCAAGTCCAAGATGATTCAAAATGAAAATGTCTCCTTGGTATATATAGGAGACTAGGATGTTTAATGGCTTAAAGCCGACATAAATAAAATAACATTACTAATCTAAATTACAACTAATGGATTAAAGCCGACATAAATAAAATAACATTACTAATCTAATATGCCCCAATTAAGTGGTAATGAGCCAATATTAGGGCTTAACAGGCATGCACGCGTGCACGCCTGCTCAACTTACAGGTGCACTTTAGAGTGCACCTGTCCAATACATAGCCGTGCACACATGCGCAGCTGTGCAGCCAATAGGTGCACACATAGTGCATGCCCTTATCAGCCTTACAAGCACCCTCATGTGTGCCTATCTGGTGGGAAGGCATGCACGTGTGCATGCCTACTTTTGAATCGCCCATGCACGTGGGGTCCCACACTCATTAATCTTCTGTATGGCCCTCTGTACAGCCCCTGCCCAAAAAGGAAACCCTAATTCTATGCAAGATGATTAGACCACTAAATTTAAGCTTGCTAGTCCTCGATCGACTACCTCATCCTCCTAGAATCTCCAAATCTCCTCTGAATACTTCTCGTCTAGTCACTATAGCAACAAGTACAAATGAGGTGGCAATGTGGGCCCTACATATATATATAGGCCTTTTCGCCAAACTTACACTCACCATTCTGGGAGCTCCAGGTGTCCATTTCTTGATCCGTATTCAACCATGGGATCAACATCCTTCCATCTACATCATGACAGTTCCTAGGCCTCTTTTCATCCTGAGCCCCTGGGATGCCATTTTTTCATACCCTGACCAGGTATGCATGCGCATATTCAAAATTATCAAATAAATGCTCATATTTTTTATTCTCTTTAGATATTGTTCATGTCGGGTATTTGGTTTTCATGTGTGCAGGTACTCGGTCATCATACATCAATGCAACCCCTTCAGGTATATACTCAGTATTGGCATGGAGTCATTCCCTCTGAATCTTACTTGCATCTCCAGTCACACCCTCTGACGTTTGCCTCTAGGATCCCCATTTCCGGCTCTGCAATGCCAACACCTCCATTTTCATCTTCGGTATTGTCAGCTGGTAGCACTCTTACCCACATGAGTTGTCCCATTCATAGCACCCTTTTGCGCCTTTGACACTCATGATATTTTTCAAAACCCTTTAGAGATGGGAGTCCTGATAGTCTTACATCATATCATGAATCAACCACATACTCCTTCTCCTCATTTTTGCTAGCTTTCCCAATAGACTCCCAAATTATCTCTTCATTATTCTCTTTTGTGACTGCACCTCCGCAGTATCATGAACCCTCCAATTCATCCACAATCCGTCTACCCATCTGCAAATTTCCCTTCATTTCACTTACCGCATACAGAAACCCACCCATGGGGCCCCCACCCTTCACCAGTTCTCTAAGAAAATTATGCCCTACCCAGGCCAACCATATCACATTGGGGCACCCATTTCTGTATTTGTACACTTATCCCAACTTATTCTTTATTTATTATACAAACTCCTTTGTTTCCAGCCGTTACATTACCTTTTTGTCATCACCTTTGGCAACCTTCTTCCCTTCTTGGTTGACGCAACCCATGTCACCCTTGGTTGGGGCACGCTTGATCATCTACTCTTATTGAAATCGTCCATATCCTATGAGTATCCCATAGGCCACTTACCTCTGCCCTCTAAGTTTATTCACTTTGTCCCACCTCTGGCACAACTTCACCCATGTCTTGTTGTCCCCTTGACACTCGACTTGGTTGAATGGTTGTGGCCACTTATATACCCCCAACCAAGGGAAGTATTGAGTCTCCATACGTATTGACTTCAACCATGTACCTCTTCCAAATTCCTCACCTCACCTAGTAGATTTCACGAAGCCATTTTCTTCTGGGAGTTGCATCCCCCTTTTTTGTCGACATCAGCACAGTTTTCCAGAAGGGCGACAATATCTTGATTCTCATTACCCATCCAATGAGAGATATCGGATGGCATAGGGAGAACCACAATTTCTCCCTGCTGTCGTTGACCCCCATAACATTCGACGTCAAAACTTTCTCATGTTACGGTGGGTCTTACTTTGCGACTATTGTAGTTAGTTCTTATACTTGTCGAAGACCTCTGAACTTGGTTGGGCTATCAATGCCTACATAATATGTGAAACTTTTTACAGATGTCACTACCTACTATTCAAAGTATGTTCCTCCACAAAATTGTCTTTTGTCTTTATCATGACTACCCCTGAGGGTGCTGCAGTTGTCTACATCAACACTTCATTCCTCTTGTTGAGTTACATGACGCAAGCATGGGGCATGCCCACCTCGTTTGTACACAGTTTATTTTTTACACACCTTATGGAAGGTTGGGTTCTACAGGTTCCCTTCTCCCTCCAATAGGGCACTCTGGACAATCCCACTATTTCTCTCTCTTACAACAACACTCTTAGTATAATAAACATTGATGGATTTCGGCTATACGTATGCTCCTAACCTCATCCATCAGGGGGCATTTGTTATCACTAAAATTTTGTCTGCAAATGGTTACAAGAATTCAGCATTGTCAAGTAGTTATGAGGTTATCCATGGACCTGAATTAACACAAAATCTTTCACAAAGGGTCAAAAACTATACAAATAGTGAAAAAATTTAAGGGCGCTATGCAGACACTGGGCGCACGCGCACATGCATGAAACATAAACGAAAGATTATTGCACATGCGCACGATGTGCTACTGTTGTCGCAAAAATTCGCACACTCAAATCTGGATTGGATTCAACTGGGTGGCTGGTCAAAGACCTAGAAATGCCCTAATTAGCCTCTTTACACACTACAAACTAGTTGGACAATAGCTCAAAGGAATGCTATAAAAAGGCCATGGATACACTTCATTTTTCAAGCAATTTCATAGCAAAGTTATGTTTCCATTATTCTCTTGAGGACTCTTCTATCCTTGCCAAGAGTATACTTGCATCATTTCTTTGGGAAATCCATCTCACCCCTTGAGTGGATTAGCAAAGAATTCTTTCACCATTTTCATTTTTAGTTTCAAAGTTGTAAGAAGATATTATTTGTGGGGGTCCAAGAGCCCTCCCTTGGAGGAAGAAGGGACTCATAGTCCCCTTGATTTTCGGTGTTTTCTTTCACTAATATCAGCCTTATCATTGGTGACATGGGTCTCATTGTTTCTTTTGTCCTTATGCCCCTATGTTTATAAATTTAGTTGTTGTTTTATTTCTTAGTTTAATTCTTAGTTGTTGTTTTATATTTCTTTTTCTAACCCTTTTCCTTGTAGCTGTCCTTCTCAGCAAACCCAATTGAGCTTGAAAGCACCTCTATTTTTCTCACTAAGGTGATGAAAGAGGTGCAACAATCCTCGTTTTCCTAGTCTTGGATGTAGGTCAACCTTGGGAGGAGACTTACAACCATTGGAACTACAGATCTTGAGGAGATCATCACCATACATGGGATAAAAGGTATAGTTACCGATATTCTCTCCTATTGATTTCTTTTCATTTGTGGTGCACGAATACCCCCTCCCTCTGCCTTGGTAGGGTCCACTGACCTCCCGGTCTAAGGATCATTCTTCCTCCTCTGATGAGTTGAAGCGGCTCCCTTAGTTCCCTACTAGAACCCTCCCACAAATCCACAGGTCCTTCCTTGAGAACCCCGCCTATGCAAGCTTACACCAGGCATGAGCCCCTTTTTTTTCCACGTGACCATGTGCTATGACTTCAAGCCATGCCAAAAGGAATTGCACTTTTCACAAATTGGGACTTCATGGTTTTCAATGAAAAACACCCTAGGTCCTTGTCCTTTGAAATGTCAAACCCCAAAAAGGGATGCCAGAGGAGAAGCTCCTCCCTTGAATATTATCCATGTGACCCTTTCCTATGACCTAGGGATACACCTCCAAGATTTCTAGATTTTGTGATTCGAGGAATCATGATGTAGTGATTCTCCCCTTCCCTTTCAAATCCCTGAGACCTGATACCTCCCATATCTACGGTCCAAATCCTCCACATGATCAACGACCCAGATTAATCCCCAACCTTTTGAATTTTGGGATTCTAGTGGGGTCTTCACCTCCAAATCCCTGGTGATCAAATCTCCAATGGGTGTAGATCTCTGACACTTGTCAATCCAGATCAGATGGTCCAGACTGAATTTCATGATTTTGGTGATTGTGAGTCCTTGTTCTTTCAAAACTTCTCCTTTCAGAAATTTGGGAGAGTCTTCACTCTCATTAACCTGATATTCAAAATGCCAAAATCTCCCTTGGCACGAGCGCTAAGACTCGTGATGTTCTCAAAGATCATGCGGTTGTCAGTCCTCTACCCAAGATTTGACGGCTTACAGGATTTCCACCTCCTGATCCTTGTTTGGGAGTCTGGACATAGATTTGGACGGTCCATATCTCTGCTTCTCCCAATCCAATGGTAGCTGTGCTCCTCCTCCTAAGCTTCGACTTTCCTATTAGACTTGGAATATTTTCAAAGTCTCAAAGGCCTCGACCTTTTCTTCCTATGCGAGCCCTGATGGTTTTGGATCTCTTCTATGTTTTGGAAATGCTATCTCTTCTAATCTTTGTCAGTGGCTTTTACCTCAAAGTGTCTCAGCCTGATGTTCCTATTCTGATATTGCTCTATGTTCAAAGACACTATTCCTCCTGATATTTTGAACTTGTGACAAGTCCCTTTCTGTGCACACTCCTTGCGCTTGACGATCCTTTAGATGGATGTTTATCAACACCTCACTCGAGTGTTGGCCTGGTGCACTCCTTGCATAGGTATTTTTCCTCAAAGGTAGAGTGTTTAGCAACTCTGTCTCCTACTTTCCTCAAAGGGAAATAAGTGCCCTCTTGGAAACCTCTTCTCAAGCACACCTTGCTGAGCCAACAGAGTGTTCAAAAACTCTGTAACTTTCTCTCCTTGACACTTATTCTCTATGAACTCAAAATAGGGTTCCTTATGTGAATTCTTTGCACATGCTCGATGCCCTCCTACAAAGATCTATAGAATTATCATAAATTCTATAAGTGTCTTCTCCTCTGACACTGTTGTTATCGAACTAATCGGTAGGTGCAGACACTAACAGATCTCCCTAGATCCACCTGGATCTAGAACAAAATAGGATAGGACATGACTCTTTCAATAAGTTATGACCATTGAATTAGCTAGTAGAGAGGAACAAGTGACATACCTTTGTATCGCTCCCTACGGTCTCTTTTTCTCCCTCTTCACTTCGGTTCTCTCGTGAGGTCAAGACCAAGACAACACAAACCAACCAAAGTGAAGATAGCAAAATATATTCAATCGTCAACTTATGTGTATGATCAAGGAATTACACAATAAAGTAAGAATGACTNTGAAGGTAGAAGATACAACCTGATTGCCTTGATGTCGAAATATTCCTTTCGGTGACTCTTGGTTCCAACACACACACTTGCTTGATCCTTTCATGAAGAAGATCTGACTCCTCTTGATAGACTTGCTAGAGTCTCCAAGCTCCTGTTCAAGCTAGGTCCTTCACACAATTCCTTCACCAATTCTCCAATTAATCCTGCTTAACCTTTTCCATGAGAATCCCATCAATATATATGAGAGGATGAGATGGTTACTTGGATGAGAATGATCCCACCAAATCAGGGAAACCAGTAAAATGATAACCATTCAAATTCCAACCTATTCTCTAGAAGATTCCCTTCTAGAACCATCGAGACTTCATCTTTTTCCAAGCTTGAGAACAAGTTCGCACCCTAGCTATGTAGCACAGTGTGAGAAGTTTTCACCCTAGTTGAAGGAAACCTGTGAGAATGGGTCATCCTCGCACCCTAGAATATAAGCAACCTGCGAACTCTCTTCAAAAATATGTTTTTTGGGAAGAGATGAATGTCACTTTTCTCAGGAGAAAGTTATTGTTAGGAGCCTGAGTACACCATCATCAATACACCATCAAGATGACCAAAATTATGGGGAATAGAATGCCCCCCAAAGTATGAGGCCAGAATTAGTGATAGCCGAAATACTTTGTAAACTACATGTGTGTGTCGGAAACCAGGAGAGCACCTAATTGGAAACCTGTGAACAACCAAGCATCTGTAGAATATCATACTAGTTCTGAGGTAGGCATTCCCATACTTAGATCATAGACGGATGACATTATAAGCATAGGTCATGGCCACCAATCATACGCTGTGGATCCATGCCATCAAAATATAGCATAGCCACCAGGAATACACTGTGGATCTATGCAAGAAAATTCAAATTGAGATGACATAGCCACGCGACATACAAAGTGGATCTATGTGTCGCAAATTATACATATTCCATCACAACCTGGACAAAGTTATGAGATCCAGGGTCTTCAATCCCGTCACTCGAAAGTACGAATCTAACCATGTGACTACATCTGTTGAAGTCGAACATGGTAGAAACCACTTGATTACCGATCATTGATGAAGCCGTTAACAAGTGCGAGGGAAATCACCATTAATGTCAATGAATCCCAAGGTACACTAGTACAACCCATCGAATGTGAATGAATGAGTTGAGGTCAAACATCTGATAGAATCTTTTGATCAGGGCTCAATGATGTAAACCCATCGAAAGCGAGGAAACCTACCATTGAGGCATGCAAGTTCCAAGGTACCAAAGAATTTCTAAGTCTTGTTTCTGGATAATGAGCTAAAGTCGACGGAAAAAAACTCGTCACAGGAGGGCCTTGATGTATCCCCCATCAATGACATGAAATGAGTAACATATTTCAAAAGTGAAGCAGAGTATGATGTAAGTTGGACTAGACACAGGGAAGCCCGACACAAAGAGAATGGACAACTGCAGATGGCCAACTCAATAAAGGTTTCAGATGAACTTCGCTTGAACATATGAATGACACGACCAATGATTTGGAAGCATTGACTCAGAGACAACGCAGGGTATGACCTTGTAGCAAATCAAATGAGAGACAAATGGATTTACCAAACCGTCTTCAAATAATGAATAGGGGGGTATCATGTTCAAGAGCGACACTTACTACCAATTAATATGAATACGAGAACACATCCCTTTCCCAAATTTTCCCCTACCATTTATGGCTAGTACCTCTTTATTTTTACGCAATCTTGAGGAGGATAACATATGCTTGTTGATATAAGCTCATCCTTCGGATAAGTCCTTTGGAGTATGTTTAATGAACCCTAGGAAGGAGTGGTTTGGTACCATTACGGGTTTGTCGATGTTTGTTTAACGAGTCCAAAGATAGAAAACTTGAAGGTTTTTCATGATTATAGAGTATGGAAAAACACTTAAAAGAGAACTCTCTCAGTTCCTTTTTCGTAAAATAGTCTGATGAGACTGAAAAAGAGATAAATTATCGCCCAACAGATGCTTTCTTGAAATACTTTAACGAGCGTGAAAATAGCAAGGTCGCTCGACAATCTTTTCATATTTAGAGAGTCTGAAAAGAGCTTAAAGAGGACTCCAAGGGGGTTCCTTTTTTGTATAACCTTGTTGAGCTTGAAAAAGTGATAAAAGTGTGCTCGATCACGTTCTCATGTATTTTCGAGCATGAGAACGGACAAAGACCAAGCTCGAGGTTTTGTACAAAAAACATAAAAAACAATCAAAACATGTGATGAAGAAGAAAAAATATCCGCATCCCAGTGCATGAACATCAAGGTCGTTACGTCTGCAAAAGTCACACTCAAAAGGGTACTAGGAATTAGGTTTTAATAAATAAACAATTATAAAATCCAATAAAAAATGGTAAAAGTAAATATAAAGGGGTAAAAGTTATTTTTACCATAATCATTTTAACTCTACCAATATTTGAGTCCAAAACCCCTCTTTTTCTCTTGAATTTTGGCGCTCAATTGTGGGAGTTACAAGCATCCATTTGACAAACTGTCTTCAGTAGTGAGGTAAGCTCCTTGTCCTCTACCTTTTCATGGTTTGATTTTTCATTTTCATTGGCAAAAAACATAGTTTTGAGTTTGTTTTGGGGGTTAAAGTTGCACTCATCCATTCTCGCAGGCCAACCACATGAGACCTGCGAGAATGCCTCATTCTCGCAGGTGACCCCAAAGGCACCTACGAGAACCTCGCATTGTGCCTAAAAGGCACCTGCGAGAACCACAAAGTGGAATTTTTTTTAAAGTTTTGCTCAATAAAAAAGATACCAAGTGTTGAATAGAGTTACTAACTTTCTTCTTATGCTTCTTATGCAGGCATTTGGCCATCACCATGGTTCTGGAATGGCGTGAAAGAGAGCATGAAGAAGATAATGCCATTGCCGGAAATCATCCGGCCACCATTGCTTCTTTACGAGACTGCGGTCTTCTAAAATTCTTTCGTATCCCGAGTATGAGGGCCCAAGTCAGGTTATTGGAGTACCTTCTGCATATGTGGGATACTGACTAGCAAGTATTCCATGTAGGGGTCCATACATTTTCCTTGGATATAGAGGACATTTACTTCTTGACAGGACTGTCACGGTATGGGTACCATGTGAGCCTGACTGGTAGCAGAGGTGGTCGGCTGCCCATGAGTGAGTATTGTCGCTTGCACTGTGTTCTAGAGGCAGAGAGGAGCAAAGGGAAAGTAGCCATTTGGGGAGTGCGGGATTTGACCCTCTGCAGTATTGTTTTCACCATTGCTCATATGGTTGGGAGCGCTACTCCTCACATAGCTCTCTAGAGCTACTTTTAGTATGCCATAGAGTGTACTCAGCCTCGGGTTTTTAACTAGGCAGACACAATGCTTCGTAGCATGAAGAGGCAGTTGACCAAATGTAGGCGAGGCAATCTGAAGCAATTTGGGTACGGGTCTTTGTTGGTGTGCTTCTTTCTTGAGAGGGTTCCCTTATTGAGGATGAAGGTTGAGTGGGATTTATCGGCTCCAACAGATCCAAGAATTTTGAGGTGGTGTCAGCTCATAGCCCAGCATGTAGCTGGACCAATTATCAAATATAATGATGTCTTCTTCGACTAGTTGTGACCATAGATGTTGATGGTCGATGATTATGCCTATGCCGGGTTGGATGTCCGAGGAGATTCGGACTTGATCTTGCCCGAGGGTGCTCAGTGGGGGGATCTTGGTAAGAAGTACACATTTTTCATTTTAAATGTTTTTGTGAATTTTATCATATGCAAATGTTTTTTTATGTTCATCCAAGGTCTAAATACAAAATTCTTTTTGATGACAGAGACGTGGGGCCTTACCGACCTCCTGGTACTTCTCCTATTCAGCGACAAGGAGAGGTGGCTCCAGTGCCACGATGGGACACTGAAGATTATGAAGCGGTGGAACAAAACCTAGAGAGTTTGACAACAGACATTCTGGACATGCCCCTTGGAGAGATTCCACGACGTTATCAACATCATACAGTAGGAGTGTTAGAGTCCATTGGCCGACTGCTTCGTAGGGTTGCCTGGGCAGTCGTGTGTTACCATGAACGTCATCCATGACGTCACTTTGTAGAAGCTATAAGCTTTAGATTTTGAAATTTTGGTCCTTGGACAAAACGTTTTTGTAAAAACTCTTTTGATCGTTATATATACATATGGATTCTACCAGTTTATCTTGTGTTGTGTGAAAATTGATGTGATTGATTTATAAATGACCCAAATGTCTGTCTAATACATAGTTAGCTAATGCATCATTTAATGTATTTAGACATCTAGGAATATGTTGATATTCAATATAATCAAAATAAAATTCCAAGAGGCGAATTCACAAATACACCCGTAACAAAGTAGGACTTTGAATAGTATAGACATTACTTAACTATAGTACTATGAGATGTGAATCGATTCGCACAACCAAATGATGGATTCCACATAAGATAGCATCAATCAACAATTTGATAATAGCACTATACTCTGCAATATTGTTGTTCGCACAGTCAAGACACACACCTCATAAGGAGACAAGTTCATTTGTAGGGGCGTAAATTGCCCATGTAGCGGAAGCAAGGTTTTAAGTACTACGACTAGCGCCATTAGCGAAGCTAATGTAGGTTAGCGATGACTCCGACGTTTGGAAATCAAACACAATGTCACATAAGGGCAGAGACTAGATAATGACAAAAGCAAGCTACAGTAACACACAAGGAGTATGATACAATAAAAATACAGGCAGCCTAAGGGACACCAAAACAAGTTATGATGTGATTAAAAATGAATAATGTTGCGGTCTTTCCAGTGTTATCAAATGTCGGCATCACGTCGGCCCATTTCGTAAATTAATCTATGGCTACAATAATGTATCCATGCCCCCCGACCGAGTGGGGGTGACATGTCATGAAATCG
>SNQJ01S0014117.1:25713-52520 GCA_010110895.2 Picea sitchensis
ATCAACTTATGTGTATGATCAAGGAATTACACAATAAAGTAAGAATGACTTTATGGGAAAAGGACATGCCGATGTATCATATTAATCGAAAGTAGAAGATACGACCTGATCGCCTTAATGTTGCAAGCTTCCTTTCGGTGACTCTTGGTTCCAACACACACACTTGCTCGATCCTTGCATGAAGAATATCCCACTCCTCTTGATAGACTTGCTAGAGTCTCCAAGCTCTTGTTCAAGCTATGTCCTTCACACAATTCCTTCACCAATTCTCCAATTAATCTTTCTTAACTTTTTTCATGAGAATCCCATCAATATATAGGAGAGGATGAGATGGTTACTTGGATGAGAATGATCCCACCAAATCAGGGAAACCAATAAAATGATAACCATTCAAATGCCAACCCATTCTCTAGAAGATTCCCTTCTAGAACCATCGAGACTTCATCTTTTTCCAAGCTTGAGAATAAGTTCGCACCCTAGCTATGTAGCACAGTGTAAGAAGTTTGCACCCTAGCTTAAGGCAACCTGCGAGAATGGGTCATCCTCGTACCCTAGGATATAAGCAACCTGTGAACCCTCTTCAAAACTATGTTTTCTAGGAAGAGATGAATGTCACTTTTCTCAGGAGAAAGTTCTTGTTAGGAGCCTAAGTACACCATCATCAATACACCATCAAGATGACCAAAATCATGGGTAACAACTCCCCTTTTCATAGAACTCATAATAGAGTTCTCCTCATGCACTCCTTGCACATGCTCGATGCCCTCCTGGAAGAGCTTCACATAATTCATAGTGATTATGTCTTCTCTGTGTGCCCTCCTCTGCACAGTCTCACCTACAAGGTGTTCAGTAACCTTGAGGCTTCTCCCTGAGTCTAAGACTTCCTCTAGTGCACCCTCTTGGCATGACTTTGTCCAAATTCTGCAAAATTCAGAAGTGGACTCTCTTGCACTGGCTTACAGAACCTGCAGTATTCTATCATGTAACCTCTTGCATGAATCCACAAAGAACCCAGACCTAGAATCAAAGAACTTTGAACAAATAGGAAAATCTATCTATCACCTGCAGACGAACTCTAACATACATCTACCGCATATATGAACACACACATAGCATTCATGAAAGATACAAAAACACACATAGAATCATATGAAGGAAAACCTTCTCTATTTGTATTAATAAGAATGCCTGATTACAATGTGTTCAAGCTATGACTTCTATAGGGTCTCGGCTCTCTCTTATCCTCTCCAATATATATGCCTCTCTCTTACAGAACTCTTCAAAATGAGATGCTAATATATTTTTACAAAAGGGGCTCCTCGAGCTCTTCCCTCCATCTCACCAACTCTCATTAATTACAATGAATTACATTCAATGCGCCATCTAATTCAAATTGCAGTAAGATCCCTTTCTACTTGTCAGCCATTAAAGGTGACTCTAACTACAACATGATCAAAGGCATGACTTGGCTCTTCAGCCTTACAACATTTAATTCATTCATTTACAATTTCAAATTTTAAAATTGAGAGGGTTGGTGCCTCTCTTCTCCTTGAATGTGCGTTGAGTGTGATGTCCAGCTGGCGCGTATGATGAGTTTGAGCGATGATCCTGCATCATACTCCTCTGCTAGGAAAAACATGAGCTCCTGCTCATGAGCTCCTCCTCTCTAGCATTGAAATCCGCCTGGATCCCAAATCATCTTTTGGATCTGTCCATATTCTCCTTTCCAACTATACTGATGTTGTTACTTCTTCCCTATTGCTATGGTAGGCTTCCTTCTGCTCAACTTCTCCTTCCTAGCAGATTTTGTTGCTGACCTCAACATCAACCTTTTGATTCCCTCAATTACCTCATCTAGTTGCTCCCATGGTTGGATCTCTTTATTCAGTCTGCTTGGCTGCACTTCCTCCTTATCAGTGGGTAGACCACCATGATCTCCCATGATGTATTCTCCATTTCCTGTGGCTTTGACTTGCCACTTTGTTGCAGAATCCATCTTTGTAGTCTTCTCACTGAGCTACTCCTCAGCTTTACCTTTTGATAGATTTTCCTCTGCCATTTCTCCTGCTGGTTCAACTCCAGCCTCCTCCAACTACTCCTCAGACTGGAATTTTGTTTCATCTCCTGCTGCATGCCTCGACACTACAGTCATCATATGTTCAAATCCCTAGCTGAAATTTCTGAGTGATTCCTCAGAATGCTCCTCTCCTAAAATATGCATTCCTATCTTCTCATGGAAGTCATCTACTGGTTCTGGATGGTTCAACCAATCATCCATCATCTCTAACTCCATATCCCATGGAGTGAGCATATTATCTACATTCTCTTCTTCTTCTATTGCCTCTGTAACACAAGCTCCTACCTCAACTGGGATTAGTGGAAAGAATACCTCAATTCCTCCAATGATCAGAAAAATCCTCTGATCCTTCTCTGTCAGCTCCTCTTGCTGACCCAAACTCATCCCTAAGTTCATGAGACTTTCAAACAGTCTCATCTTCTCTCCCTTGCCCACTTGGCAATATGGGATTTCCTCTCTTCCCTCTTGGCAGTCTTTGATATCACCCATTGATATCTTCTTATTGCCCACCTGGCAACATGGAAGTTCCTCACTACCCGCTTGACAGTTTTTGAGATCTCTGCTCGATCTCTCTTCCTCCTCCTTATCGCTGAGATTTCTCCCAGTTTCTAGCTCACAGATGTGAACCATTTCCTCTGTGTCTCTGAGGCTTTCATAATACCTCAACCATCCTCTCAATAGTCTTCACTGTCTTTTGGCCAACAATCTCTTGACTGGACACTTTTCTTTCCTCCTTAGAGGCCATTCATACACCTAATGTGTCTCTACATTCTACTACACCCACAGTGCAATATCTTCCATCCTCACCCTCACCTTAGTGATTTCTTTATCCATTTCATCTTTTCTTTTCTATTGATGGTTCTTCTTTCCACCATGTCCATGGACTTCAGTAGCCATCTTCACCTTCAATATTCCCTCCTAAAAAATGTGTTGTTGTTACTCTACAACTGAGAGTACTTCTAGCTTTTCCTACAGTCCACCTAACTCTCCAAATACTGTTGCACATCTGCAAACAATCTTCACAAAGTATCCATACTCTGTCATGCTTCACTCGCAACACGTAGATGAAACCCTGCTCCTTTCATTGAGTTGTTCTTTGGTTCATCTTCTTCCTCTTTGCTATAGAAAACATAAAGTGTTTTTATGTTTTGATACCACTTCTGGTGCATATCAGACTCCTCCTTTTCCTCTGGCTCCCTCTTCCTACAATATACATACATAATCAACCTCTAATACCACAACTAGTGCATGTAGACCCCTCCCTCTTCCTTGGTAGGGTCCACTGACCTCCCAGTCTAAGGATCATTCTTCCTCCTCTAATGAGACGAAGAAACTCCCTTAGTTCCCTACTGGAACCCTTCCACAAATCCATAGGTCCTTCCTTGAGAAGCCCGCCTGTGCAAACTTACACCAGGCGTGAGCCCCTTTTTTTTCCATGCATCCACGCACTATGACTTCAGGCCACGCCAAAAGGCATTTCACTTTTCAAAAATAGAGAATTCAAGGTTTTCAATGCAAAGCACCCTAGGTCCTTGTCCTTTGAAATGTCGAACCCTGAAAAGGGATGTCGGATGACAAGATCCTCCCTTGATTCTTGTCCACGTGACCCTGTCCTACAACTTAGGGCTACTATCTGAGATTTTTGGGTTTCAGGATTTGGGGAATCATGATGCAATGATTCTTAGCTTCCCTTTCAAATATCTGAGACCCAATACCTTCTGAATATATGGTCTAGATCCTCCACACGATCAACAACCCAAATTAATTCCCAACCTTCTGAATTTCAGGATTCTGGTAGGGTCTTCACGTCCAAATCCCCGGTGATCAAATCTCTGATGGGTGTAGATCTTTGACACCTTTCAATCTAGATCCGATGGTCTAGACTGAATTTTACGATTTTGGCGATCGCAAGTCCTTGTTCTTTCAAAACTTCTCCTTTCAAAAATTTGGGAGAGTCTTCACTCTCATTTTCCCAGTATTCGAAATGTCGAAATCTCCCTTAGCACGAGCGCTAAGAATCGTGATGTTATTGCAAATCATGTGGCTATCGGTCCTCTACACGAGATATGATGGCTTACAGGATTTCCACCTCCTGATCCTTGTTTGGGAGTCTGGACATGGATTTGGATGGTCTATATCTTCTCTTCTACCAATCCAATGGTAGTTGTGCTGCTCCTCTTGAGCTTCGATTTTCCTCCCAGACTTGGAATATTTTTAAAGTCTCAAAGGCATTGACCTTTTCTTCCTCTACGAGCCCTGATGGTTTTGGATCTTGCCTGCATTTTGAGGCACTATTTCTTCTGATCTTTGTCAGTGGCTCTAACCTCGAAGTGTCTTGGCCTATTGTTCCTTTTCTGATATTGCTCTGTGTGCAAAGGCATTGTTCCTCCTAATATTTTGAACTTGTTACAAGTCCCTTTCTGTGTGCACTCCTTGTGCTTGATGAGCTTTTAGACAGCTATCTATCAACACCTCACTCGAGTGTTGGCCTGGTGCACTCCTTGAATAGGTCTATGTCCTTAAAGGCAGAGTGTTCAACAAATTTGTCTCCTACTTTCCTCAAAGGGAAAGAAGTTCCCTCTTGGCAACTTCTGCTCAAGCACACCTTGCTGAGCCAACAGAGTGTTAAACAACTTTGTATGTGTCTCTCCCTGGAACTTCTTCTCTCTGAAATCAAAATAGGGTTCCTTTTGTTGACTCTTTGCACGTGGTCGATGCCCTCCTAGCAAATCTCTATAGAATTCTCATAAATTCTATAAGTTTCTTCTCCTCCGACACTCTCCTTTTCATAGAACTCGAAATAGAGTTCTCCTCATGCACTCTTTGCACTCGCTCATTTCCCTCCTGGTAGAGCTTCATAGAATTCAAAGTGATTATGTCTTCTCTCTACACCCTCCTTTACACAGTCTCACCTCCAAGGTGTTCAGTAACCTTCAGGCTTCTCCCTGAGTCTAAGACTTCCTCTGGTGTACCCTCTTGGCATGACTTTTTCCAAATTCTGTAGAATTCAGAAGTGCACTCTTCTGCACTGGCTTACAGAACCTGCAATATTTTGTCATGCAACCTCTTGCATGAAGCCATAAAGAACCCAAACTTGGAATCAAAGAACTCTGAAAAGATAGGAAAATCTATCTATCACCTACATATGAACTCTAACATACATCTACAGCATATATGAACACACACATAGCATTCATGAAAGACACATAAACACACACAAAATCATATGCAGGAAAAACTGCTCTGTTTGTATTAATAAGAATGCCTATTAAAATGTGTTCAAGCTCCAACTTCTATAGAGTCTCATCTCTCTCTTCTCCTCTCCAAACTATTTGCCTCTCTCTCGCAGAACTCTCCAAAATGAGATGCTAAGATATTTTTACAAAAGGGCTCCTCGAGCTCTTCCCTCCATCTCACCAAATCTCATTAATTACAATGAATTACATTCAATGGGCCATCTAATCCGAATTGGAGTTAGATCCCTTTCTACTTGTCAACCATTAAAGGCGACTCTAACTACAACATGCTCAAAGGCACAACTTCGCTCTTTGGCCTTACAACATTTAATTCATTCATTTATAATTTCAAATTTTAAAATTGAGAGGGTTGGTGCCTCTCTTCTCCTTGAATGCGCACTGAGTGTACTGTCCATTTTGTGTGTATGCTGAGTTGGAGTGATGCTCCTGCATCAATTTTTTTTAGTATATTTGGGGTAGAGTAGAAACTAGATTGAATTTTAGACATTTATTCACTCCATCTATATCTTAAACCATGGTATAGTTAAGGGGGGGATTTTCCCAATAGAAGAACTTAGGACCATACTAGGGATCTCTCTAGGGTTTTTTAGGGGGTTTTGTATTGATTAATTTATTTATTTTACCTTTCAAGTTTCAGTAATTTTAATGAGTCTTTTTAGGGTTTCTGGTCACCTCCAAGGTGCATACCAGCCTTCCCTGCCCTATAAGTCTTCCTTGTATTTTTATTTTTGAAATGTATCAGAGGTGTACGTGACCTTTTTTGGGTCTGCCTGTGTACATATGCGCTTTGCACAGTAAACAACCCACATACATACGCAGGATGGTGATGCAATAGCTCACGTCTCTATTTCATGAAATTATTTTTAATATAAAGAGAATTTTCCTCTTTATTGATAGAAGTTCAGACTTATCAGGAATTTCTTGAATCAGTCAGAGTCTCTTTCTATGGCCATAGCTTGGGTATAAGTTCCAGTTTACTTTTTTCCTTAATCTTCTTGTGTTTTCCATAAATGGTTTAGAGCGAGTTGTCAAGTCTTAGATCTGCCTTTTGGTTTTTTGGTTAAATCCCATTGATCCACATTGGGATTAGGGTCTTTATCAGTATTGTTTTCATTTTTCTCTTTGTCCCTGTTTCTTTCTTTGAAAAAACAAAAAAATTTACTTTAGTTTTTTCTCGTTAAAGAAGTTCAAAAAATAAAATAAAAAGAGAGAATTTATTTTCTTGCATTCATTTTGGTAAAGTAGTCAAGGTTGTTATTTTCAAAAAGAAAAGAGTCTTAATTTCCAAGTTCTTTTGGATTACCTTAAACATAAGTATTTTTTAGTCAAACGAAAGCAAGTTTTTAGGATTTCTTCATTTACAAGATCTTGAAATATCAATTAGAAAAGTTGAATGTACAGAGAGTTGGTTACACGATTTTCTTTTAATTTCGATGTAATTTTTCTTTCAAGTGCTTTCAAGTTTTCTTCATTATTCGTCTCTTTATAACACCATGAGTTTCACTACCATACCTTTTGTGTAAATCAAGCCTTGAAGATAATTCCTAATCTAAAATACATTAGAATTTTCTATTTGTAGGGTTCACAAACTAGTTTAGGGTTTTAGGGACTTGAATTAGGTGTGAAGAGGAAACTCTTCAAGGCCACTTAAAAAAAAACATTGGAGTCTGAGTTAGGGAGTTCT
Organism: Picea sitchensis; assembly: GCA_010110895.2. Classification (NCBI taxonomy): domain Eukaryota; kingdom Viridiplantae; phylum Streptophyta; class Pinopsida; order Pinales; family Pinaceae; genus Picea; species Picea sitchensis. The sequence goes on from SNQJ01S0014117.1 coordinate 32,732, forward strand.
TTAAGTCTAGTGTCATAAGATTTATATGGGACCCCCTTATAAAACAGGGAATAAACATGAGGTTACATGAGGAAAGGAATAGGAGATAACCCCTCCAAAGATGGACTGAACGTAGTGGGGATTGTACATTGAGGGTATTTCTTGGGAACAATGTCGATTGCATTTTCCTACGGAGCTTTGTGGACCTCGAATCTGTTTGAGATCCTCAGTTTTCTTTCGGAACATTTTCTTTTGATACCCTTGAAGGGCTTCAGACTTGTTATCCTTCTCATTACGATCTTCCCGACTGTCAACTGTACCTTCCTAGTAACTGACTGCAAGTTGGAAACCTAGTTGCCCATATTTTATGAACTTACATAGGTGATGCAGGGGTATACTGCAGTACCTAGGATGGATGTTGGATCATGCTTCAGAGAGTATAACCAGAGGGTTCTTCCGTGTTTGATTTTCACTTGCACCGATTAGTTGCTCTATTGTTGATTGGCATAACCATCCTTCCCACTAGATAGTCGACTGCTTGATTTATATTTAGGAATATTTTAAGTGTGTGTTTTTTGTTCTACGCTAGTCAAGACGTATTGTGTTGTTCGATCATTTCACAAAGTAGAATATCAACAACTATGTTGATCATGAATGATTCAAGGCCTGTCGTCGACTACTTTTGAGCCACCTTTGCCACCATTGAGGAAAATACTTGATCAAGAATGGTCATTCGAAGTGACTGGGCTACAGGAAACTATTCCTGAGTGTCCTCCACGAGGAGGATTTTCGGCTCTGGAGGAATCCATAGTATCTGACCTTGAAACTAAAGGTTTCATGCCAGCTAACCCTCTGATTACCGACTTGTCGGCATCAATCTTGGTTCATATTTTACTTCCAAGGTGAAATATTCCGAGTTCCATCTAGTTCTACGAGCGACAATGGAAGCAAGTGCGTCTACTTCATCCAGGATTTCTCATACTATCGTTACAACTACTATTGCGGGAGGCATCCTACCTCCTCTCCCACCTTCATCAGTCAAGACCACAGTGGTCTTGAATCCCTCAATTTTGGGCAGTGGTTCAATACCTTTACCATCTTTAACCACTATTCCATTTACTTAGAGTGCGATGGGCCCTCCCTTCTCATATGGGATGCCCAAATTTTATAAAAACTCAGTTCTTACTTATTCTACCTTATAGACCATGGGTCTAGGGGCATAGAGCTCAAACACACTCATGCAAGGGTCAATCATGGGCACTTCTTTCCCTTTTAATGATATCCCTTATGGTGGGGGTCATATACCTCCTCCGTCCCCTTCGCTCGGTGGTTCTTTTCAGTAGCCAATCGGGCCAAACAAGATTATAGCTTGTTTGGTGGAGGAAATTTAGGACCTTCATATTATATAATGTCTGTGGGATCTATGTCGTTCTATTTGTCCAGTGTGTTTGGGAAAAATGATTTTTCTTCGGCTGCTGTCTTGACTGGGGGAAACCCCATCTTTGTTCAATAGAACCTGGTGTAAGTTACTATTCCTTCATAGAGAGCGATTACTAGAGTTTTCTCCACAGAGTGTCTTTGGAATCCTTGGCAGGGATAAATTCCCTTGCAAGGGATGTAACTCGAGGGAAACCCCTTCCATTCTCAATGGAACCCCAGGAAAGGTTCTGTATCCCTTCTCGTCAGATTGTCTTGGGGCATTTCCTTCCAAGGTACTTGGAATAAAATGTAGGGAGAAATCCCTACACAGGTTACGTCATCCAATTTTGGGAGTCAACCAATGATACCCCAAAAGAAATAGTTTCCCTATGCTGTTGAAGGCCACGGTTTCTACCAGAACCCTGGTAAGGAGTCCAACTTTTCTTGGAAACCTGGTGCCAGTCAAACTCTAGGACCCTCTTTTCCTGTAAATAGTTCATAACCAGAACTACCTTTTCTGGAAACTCGACATCTACCAGACTTGTCAATATTAATGAATGACCCAATTTTTCACCATCCACATTGGTCCCCCATGCTGACTAAGTTACCTTCAGATATTTCAAACTTTGAGGGAAAGCCTCATGAAGATCCAGGTGATCATGTGATAAATTTTCATTTATGGTGCTCATCAATCTCATTGAAGGACGACTCTATCCAGTTGCACCTTTTTCAATGAAATCTTATAGGGGGTGTTGTGAAGTGGTATATTTAGCTTGATGGATTGAGGAACTCTTACATCAATGACTTGGAAATGGTCTTCTTGAACCATTTCCAGTTACCTGTGAGATACGATGCTGACACTGAATTGTTGGCCAACTTTGAGAAAAACAATGCCCACCACATCTTTGATAATATCTGAGAGTGGCGGTGTATAAAGATCTTAATGAATTTTGTTCTTTCTTTCTTGAGTGGTTCTTGAAGTCTTTAGTGCCCTGTTTATCCAAGGACATAGAGAATTCCAGAGTGTTTTTAGAAGAGGAGGCGATTATGAGAGCCCAACAACTTGAACTAATATCCTCTCATTCTAGCATGCTCTATGGGATCTTGCCATATGTGTCATGGTATACTCTCAATAAGGCCAAGAAAAAGTATTGTCTCCATGCTGACAACATTGTGGGATAAACACAAATCAAGTCCACTGACCTGTTGTTGAATCAGTTGTAACAATTTTTGATACAACAGATTGTGGACAACCAGACTCTGTGTTCTGTTGTTCCCCCTAACTAGATGTTGTATGTACACAGAGTGTATTCAATGAATCCTAAGGCCAAACAACAGACTGAGGGAAATAAGAAACAACAAAATAATAAGGGTAAAGGGGATAAAAATGCTACCAATAATGTTGGCCGGGGGAAATGGAGAAGAATAAGTTGAAGTATCGGTGTAATCTTTGCATGGAAGACCACCTGACTCATCTGTTCCCTCTAATTGAAAAATCCCATAAGCTATTAATGTAGCAACAACCTGTTGTGATGATGAACCCTTGTCCAAAAGGGATAAACATGGATCAGGCTTCAACATCCACGAGTGCGACAAGGGGTAGTCAAGGACCCCTCACACCTACTAATAATAATCCGATCAGAAATATTTACATGATGAATGTTGAGGCTCATTAGAGACCAGGGCCTGAGACTACAAAATGTCAGAATCTACCAAGAAGGGAAAGGAAGCCACTAACCCATCGAATCCTCTCCAAATTGAGAAGGCAGTGGGAGAAATGATGAATCCCATCCCTAAAGGTGTGTTTAAGAAGGATTTGCATAATCCAAATGCGAGGGCCACCTAGAACTACTCTGTTCTAGAGGATATGGCACATACCCCTTACATGATGTCCTCTATGGAATTCCTCCAGAGTTTCCCCTCACAAAGAAAAGCTCTGTTGTCTTCCTTGGGAGTGGCAGAGACTTGTAACCCAGGAGCGATCATTTTTTATCCAATTGACTTAAAACCCCATCTTCCTAATCATGTTTCTTTTCAGATAGTAGTTTCTTACACCATGAAATATTTTTCTCATAAAATTTTACGTATAGTGGTTGATGAGGTTTCCTCGAATTGCGTGATTTCATTGGCATGTTGGAAGGCCATTGGCCAGCGTGAGTTATCTCTGTCGCTTGCATTGCTTACGACATTTGACAGTCAGTTGTTTATACCACATGGAATTATCCCTTCCTTCCCTGTGTAGTTGGGAGGTAATACTATGTGTGTTGAAGTTGAAGTGGTCAATGCACCTCTCGACTACAACCTATTGTTAGGAAGAAGTTAGACTTATGCAATGCATGCGGTGGTTGCTACAGCTTTTCGAGTCATTTGTTTTTTGCACGAGGACCAGATTGTGACCATTGACCAGTTGTATTTCTCTGATCTTGACCCCTCATCAGGGGCTTCCATAGTCCCGATGATTCATAATCTGAAGCCTATCATTTTCAACTTAGGTTCCTTATTGTTTCCATCATTGATGGGAAATTTTGATTACCCACCTCCTTCTAGTGATGTAAGGCTTACATCGGTTATTCTTGACCAGCCGAGGCATGCAATTTTGTAAGTATCGTCATTTTGAATGAGCTACTTTAATGATTATTGGAATTTAACTTCCCCATTGGATTCGATGGAAGGGATAGGGAATTGCAACAATGTCATGCCCTTATCTGCAACTGAGGTTGCATACATCATTGTCCATCAAACTTCATCCAACCCCAATCCAACTCCCACACAAGAGTTAGATATAGTTCTCTAGCCTACGTCGACTCAATATTATATTGCTACTCAAGATCCTTTAGACTTGGTATTTCCCTCTGATGAGGAGATTCTCTAGGCAATGATTGGTCCCGACAGACCTTAGGATGATTGACATCATATATCTTACTTCCTTCCCGAGTTAAGGAGAATAGAGGCAGGAGAATTTATTTTGACCATGAATGGAGATAATCCTTGTCCTATCAATCCTCTGTCTATGCACATAGTCTATGCCAAGGGTAACATGGCAAGCATTTATACAATGATTCCAATCGATATCTCCAAAACCCCTAGTGTTGTAGAGAAGATTTTCGTAGGAGTGGATTTCTCCCCCGAAGATATTCAAACTTACACCGAGTTATTCACAGAATTCTGCAACATATTTGCATGGTCTTACAAGGAAATGCCAGGCATCGACCCACAAATTATCGAGCATGAAATTCTGACTTATCCTGATTCCAAATTGGTCTGATAGAATATTCATCCACTAAATCCTTAAAAAGTGGCAGGAATCAAGGAAAAGGTAGAAAAAATTCTCAAAGCCAATTTTATCTACCATGTACAGTTGACAGAATGCGTGTCAAAACTAGTTCTGGTTAACAAGAAATAGGGCATGATTTGCATGTGTATGCACTTCCATGATTTGAATAAATCATGTTTGAAAGACAATTTTCGTACCCCATTTATCGATCAAATTGTCAATGAATGCACAGGATGTGAGGTATTTTCCTTCATGGATGGTTTCTTGGGATACAATCAGATTCAAATCAAACCTGAGGACCAACATAAAACAACTTTTATTTATCCTTGGGGTACCTTCGTGTATTGTAAGATGTCATTTGTCTTGAATAATGTTGGAGCCACCTTTCAGTGGGCCATGTTGTTTTCTTTTCACGACCTCAAACACATAGGAAAGGTGTATCTTTATGATCTAGCATCACATTCTCGCAAGAGATATGATCATCCCTCCCATCTTCAGCTAATATTTGAGAGATGTCGTTACTATTGGATTTGCTTGAATCCTAACAAGTGCAATTTCTACATGATGGTAGGTCATCTTCTAGGTTTTATTGTATCGACAACATGCATCATGGTCGATCCTCTCAAGGTTGAGGCAACAGTTCAACTACCTCCCCCATGCACAATACCCTAGATTTACATCTTACAGGGGAAAGAAATTTATCTTCGGCTTTTTGTTGCGAATTACGACGAGATCACTAAAGAGTTTATGCATCTCTTAAAAAAAGGTGTCCCATTATGTTGGGATGAAGTTGCTCAATGCTCCTCTGAAGCGTTGAAATGAACCCTAGCATTTGCCCCTCTGCTCCGACCTACTGATTATAACAAATATTTCTTGTTATATTTGGCTGCTGCAGAGTTGACCATTCACATGGTATTGGTTCAAGAAGATGATATGCATGAGGAGAATTTTATATATTACCTTAGTCAAGGCCTGGTTGGACTGGAACTCAACTATTCTCATGTTGAGAAACTTGCTTTGGCAGCTGTTCATGTTGTCCAACGGTTCTGTCACTACAGTTTTCTTTGCAAGACCATGGTCATTTCCTTCATCAGCCCTTTCCAATATGTGTTAACATGATAGGTCATTGGAGGAAATATTAGTATATGGATAGTCATCTTTCAGGAATTTGACTTGAATTTTGTTTCTACGAAATCAAAAAAGTCATTGGTCTTTACTAAGCTCATTTCAAAACTTCTGGTCGAGTCTAGTGATATCATACCTGAAAAGTCTCCTATTAATGGAGCTATATTTCTAATTGCATCTTCAGACCCCTGGTATCGAGATATATGTATGTATCTATAGAATTTGAAGTTCCCCACTTCTTTTTCCTGTGATGAGCGTCGTTGAATTTGACATCAGGTGTGAAACTATATGATACCTGATGACACTTTGTATCATCGAGGTGTAGATTGTATTATTCAGTGATGTCTTATACATGAAGAGGCAGAGCTCAATTTGAATGACTATCACACTGGATCATGTGGTGGTCATTTGTATGGGTTGGCAGCAACCCAAAATTTCTATGTGCAGTTTACTTCTAGCCCTCATTAATCAAGGATTGTGTGGAAGCGGTCAAGAAGTGCCACCCATGCTAGATTTTCCATCGAAAGATGCGGGCTCATCCTACTCTTATGTTTCCAATCATTTCTATTGGTCCTTTCACCAAGTGGGGTATTGAATTTACTACGTGTCACCCGGCCTTAGCCAGATGGCATCATTACATCATCATAGCAGTAGACTACTTCATGAAGTGGGTCGAAGATATGCCAACGTTTAGCAATGATGGAGAAATAATGACTCTTTTCATGTTTAATCAGATAGTAGCAAGTTTCATTATCGCGAAGGGGATTGTCACAGGCCATGGAAGTCACTTCCAAAAAAAAATGACGACTGAATTAACGTCTCTTGACAATACAAATCGCAACGCGAAATTTCGCCCGTAAAGTATTTCTAAAGCCAATTATTTAAACTATGCTAATGATATATAATACTAGTAGATCGGAATCTCAGAGATAGTCATACCACACATTTTGATGTTTCTTACAAGGTCTTATATGGTTGATGATGTAGTCTTGGTTTTGTTTTGACATAATGAGAGATGGATGATGCATTTTATGTGTTGTTCTGTTATTCGAAGATTAATTTTATGTTATGATTGGCATCTATATTACAGTTGTTACATTTGATTATGTCACCATGATTTGTTACATGGATACACCTACACAAGACATATGTTAGTAACAACATGAAACAAAAGAAATGGGAAAGAGACTTATAAAAAATTCCAAAGAGAGATCCTATACTATGCTATGTTATAAGTTATGTGCATTTGAAATAAAACAAGTTAGTATTAATCCTAACTATAATGGTTAGTGGACATGCAATTTGAAATTGAGTTATATTGGGTGCATTTGATATATGGTATAGTATGGTTTTGGAAATGGTTAATATGAATTTTGGTGGTGCATTTGGTAAGCAATATGGTCATAAGTTTAAATGGTTGCAATTAATGGCATGGCTAATTTATTGGTGGTTGTTGGCTGTCATGTACTTCGAAATTGAATGAAGAGGAAGATGGAAGCGACATGAATTAAATGCACGTCACTCCATACTTCCCCCACCGGGTCACCACCCTAGTATGGTTATTGTTTCATTTGGTTTTTCTGGTGGTTAAGCTCCAAGATATAATCTTGGAAGGATCTGCTCAGCAAACAGGCCCTTCTTAAGGCCATTGGTTACAGGTATGGTTCTTTTCTCCCATCCATGAATTTAACTATGTGTATGAACAAACGATGGCTCAGTGATGCATTGGTTTGTGTTTTCCTAAGATTGGAAAATTTGTAAATGCATGGGTATTCTCTCTTTAATGAATGTGTGGTTATTTGTTTTGCAAGTAAAAGGATTAGTTGGTTGAATTTTGCATTCCCTGGTTTTTCTGTGTGGTGAAATCTGTGATGGCTCTCTATTGTTTTAAGTGGTTATGAGTATTTTGTTGGAGGATTTCTCTCTATTCATCCTTGCTAGACACTGCCTCACACTTATAGGTAACCATGTCTGGTTGTATTCGGATTGCTATGGGTTGTTTTGTATGTTTTCAAACTACCTTTTGGTCACTATGTATTTTCCACAGCCATGGTCATGGGTTATCCACCTAGTCGTGGGATTTATTTTTGTGGTATTGGCATCAGTGTATCTCTAAAGTTGGTTATAGGATAGCCATTTCGCCAAGATGTATGCTTATGGTTGTTGGTTATGCCTTGGGTCTGTATTCCCACTGGCATTGTTATATATTGGTTCGGCTCATGAGAAATGCATGAGGGTTATGCCTATGTATGTTTTGGGTACTCATTACTATCAAATGGGCATTTGTTGCTTTTCTGCATTGTTGTCCTACCCTACCCGTCGTTGAATTGTTGCACCATTGCACAGAATGGGAGTTATAAGAAACCTGTTCTTGTATCAAAGGGCCTCTTCCTATTGGTTGATATGTTTGAGAATATCTAGTCTCTTGGGGATATTGTTGATCAAGAGAACTCTTAATTGCTTTCTTTTGTTCATTGTTTACAGAGCCCGATTTTAATCATTCCCAACTGTTCTTAATCTTGACGGGTGTCTTGTGATTATCATAGATTGGTGGAGTAGTCACAACATTCTCTTTGAGTATTATAGTGTCTCTGTTTGATTGACTTGTTGGGAAGTTGTGATCAGGGATAAGAAATGATATAAGGTTAAGGGGCTGCCTCTTTTTTGTTATGATAGTGGCCTCGAAAACCTAGCTCATTTTTATTTGATTTAATTGATTGATTAGGAATCAGTGGTAATGTACAGTCAGAGGGATGCTTGTTTTAACTATGCTTTGGATTGTTGTCAATTACAAGTTGGTGAATGTGTGTGTTTCATTAGTTTCGATCAAGATCATGGAAAATTATGGAAATTGATGACTATGATTTTGTTGTTTCACTGTGTATGTATTATGGAGGCATCATGAATGTTTTGTTTTAATTACACCATTAGGGATGAAGCGAGGTTCTGTATTATGGTTTTATTGCAACATTTTATTGGTTGGTATAATGAAAAGGCATGAAATCGGGCAAGTTTTAAAGGTTCGTTCAATCTGGAAGAAGGACCCGTGTCTATGTTTGATTTTGGAAATTGTGAATTATGGGCAGTGGTTGATATTTTATAGTGATATATGATGGATAGAGATGAAGCAATATGGTTGTGTTTCTTTTGATTTTGTTTTAAATGAAAAGAAAGGAAAAGAAAGAAACTAAGTATTCTCATAAAAGGACTGTTGAAAGACATAGTGATTCAGAGTATGATTATAGACTGTATTAATTGAGAAATTTTGAAGGAATTAAATGTGGGACAGTGAACATTTTTGGCACACAGTAATTGTTTAATTGGTATTGGAATCTTTTGTATTGAATACAAAGTTGTTGTTATGAATTACTTAATTGGTTTTATGAACAATATTCACTCTTTTCCCTACCATTCTCTCACTTTTCTCACATTACAAGTCCCCTTGCCTTCCCATATTCACTATCCACTCCCTGTTCTTAAAATTAAATTACAGTTAATATAAATTATGTATTTTGACAGTTAAAAGTTTGCACAAGGATGAATTACAATGCTTTATTCTTTGATTATGATAGAGTTGATTGTTTGATGATTTGTTGAGCAGTAATCATGATATATCCCCCTTCATTTTAACACTTTGTTTTCTCAATACAATCCCTCACATATCCCAAAACTCTTATTCACCCCCTGCTCATTGACAAGTGTTAAACGATTGTATGGATTGGATTTCATGAATCTGATGTGTTGATGAGCCAAATTTTGTTTCATATTTAAAAGAGATGTCATGTATGGTTGTTGAAGAAACTATTTGCTAATCAATAATGCATACATGAATGAGATTTTTCAACAAAGGTAGCCATGTTTGGGGTAACAAAGGAAGAGGAAATTGGAATAGGGCCATAGAAGGCCAAGGTTTTCTATACATTTTGATGCAGACTCGCAAGAGTTGGGTCATCTATTTCAAGCTATATTTTTTAACTAGATTGGGCAAGGAGTAGTCCAAACTAGGCCAAAAAGGCCTCCCTTCCAAGCCCCACATGTCCCTAGTATCCCAGTTCCCCCTCATGTCTCATTACAACCTGAAGTCCCTGAAAATGATGGATAGCAAGATATTTTCTACCCGAAAGTCTCCCAACATCGTTGTTGGCCTAACTTGTCTCTACCTGCTCCTCCACTTATTAATCAAGTTTTCCAATCTTCCCGTATCCACTCACCAGTACATTCTTCCCATGCAAGAAAACAGTTAAAAATTGAGGCCCACCATGCTCCTGACAAAGGAAAATCAATTTCTTCCCCTTCCTCACCCTCAAATGACTCTAGCAAATCTGTGTCGTCCCGCATGCATTTGAGAGATGATTGCTCTCAAGTGATCAATGAGATTAGGCCTAAAGGCTCCACACAGCCTAAGGAAAATTCATAGAGATCAAAGGGTGAAAAAATAAACAAGGGAAATATTGCCTCCTAGAGTGGAACATATGTGTTTCAAGTGTTTTTATTTATTCATTGTTGATAATAGTTGACTTCTGAAATTTTGGACAACACACTATTTTTTGGATATATGGGTAATATATTTTTGGATATGATATCAGTTATCATTGATATAAATTGTCAAATTATGAGTGATAATGGGAGCCACAAGGAGGGATGTGTTTGATTGATTAACTAATTGTGTTATGTTTGTTAAAGAACTAAAGGGAGTCACAAGGGGTCCCACCTAGTAGTTATTATTTATTGAAAACCCTTTTATGATTTTATTACTTTTCCCCCTTAACTAAAAAGTTGGTTGAGTTATAGTTAACTTAACTAAAGAGGTAGTTTAACTACTTCAACTAATTCTGATTGCTTAAAGGCAAAGGGAAAAGGAGGAACAAGAGGAGAATAGAAGAAGAAGCATACCAAGGTCTGCTCTTTGAGGTTTATTGAGATAATTCAGTTTTCGTTCATTCTTTAATTCATTGGAAGCCTAATTTCATTTTATGACAGTAGAGTATTATTGTAGACAACAAGATTCAGGGATGAATTACATCATTCAAACACTTTTTTTCATAGGTGTTGATCTATCTTTGATAGTCAGTGTAGACTTTTATGTTTGTGAATTAAATTTCTTGACTGATAAAGGCTATTGTGTAGAGTCAAGTGGGCAGCAATCAATGGCAAGCTGATCCATATTTTAAATTTTAGTTTTTTACTTTATGTCAGAAGTCCTTTTGTATGGTTTTCATCGCGGACATCTAAGTTTGACTTTGGTCCAAACTTCCTCATTGAATTTTGTAAAGAGAATGATTATTTCGATAAATTGGAATGGAATAAACGATTGGTTTATGTCTCATTTGTTTTTACTATTCACTTGGTTTTTTCACTTATGTCTCTATATTTATTTCAACATCTGTTATATTCAGAAAATTACATAAATATTGAATTTTTCAACAACTTTCATTTATAAAAAAGATCATCCTAAGCACTTGTAATCAATACTTGTGAATTAGGAAATAAATTTTGATGGCTATAAACATAGGGTGATATTCCCATCTATATTTCTTTATCCAAGTAAGATCTGAAAATGATTGAGTAAGATCATTTGATATATTTTCCTCAACATTTATTTGGCAACCATACTGGGGAGATCTTCAATATCTCTTTGGTTGATTTTTATGCTTGATTATCATGGAATACATCTATTTTTTTGATATTGATTCTTTGACTGTTTCATTTCTTAATGATTGTACATGTTGCAAGGAAACCCAATATTGAGCCCAGTCTTCAAGATCGGACCAACATTTCTTTGAATTTGCTTAACACCATTTTAGACACTGCTAACACTCAGGTTCAGCTTAATCATTCATGGGAAGCAATTTAATGAGACATAAGTTCCCAAGAACGTTGAGAAGATAGACATAGACAACCTAGAAATCAACAATAACCTTATTTTTCCTTCAACTTTGACATTTGTTTCATGTCCTTAGACCCTCGTGTTTCTAGGAGAAGAAGAGGGTCGAGGCTTATCACCTGAAATTAATCCTATTGTTGAAATAGAAAGAAGGAACGGTGTATTATCAACCCAACAAAGTTCTGTAAGGAGAACCTTGTCTAATTCGTCCACTTCATCTTTCTCTCCCTTACCTATCATCCACAAGACGGAATCTAGTGGTGGCTCTGGTGGCACTGGAATTGATTCCTCCTCTTAGTATTCAACTTCATCAGTGATTGGTAGCTTATATAGTCACCATGTCCCTGTCCATTCTACCACAAACCCCACCAAATTCATTAAAAAGTATGGGATTTTTCAATTTGAATAAGATGCTACAACCACATCATGGCATGTTTCCTCTCCTCTTAACCTAGCACATGCTACTCTTCCACTTCCTAAATTCAAAGAGAATCTTTTGAGGTTTTCAGGAAATAACACTGTCACTACAAATGAAAACTTGGTGGAATATTCTAATGCCTATCACAACATAGGATCCAATGACAATGATACTTGCATGTGCTTATTTGTCAATTCCCTGGAAGGAAAGGTTGCGGCCGATTTCTTTGACCTTCCTCCTAAGATTCTGTATACTTGGGAGGAGTTAGTAAATTGTTCAAATCCAACTATGGGCAATCCAAAAGCCCAACTGAGTAGTTATGGGAGTACAATAACATCGCTTATAAGGATGGTGAAACTATCAAGTCCTTCATCTTGCGTTTCACCAAGTTATGAAATCAAATCCTTGAACTCATTCGACCTCATAACCAAGATGTTTTCATGCATTATTATAATGCATTACTTTCCCCCTACTATCATAGGCTTGAGTAAAAATCCATTGATAACCTCGATTCCACTCGACATACTTGTTTAGAGTATGAAGAACAAATTGAAAGAACAAGTCTTCCTCAGGCAGAATCAATTAAACAGACAGACATGTCCTCCCTCTTATAGATTTTACAAGAGATGAATAATCGTATGATAGCATATGAGAGAAATGGAAATGCCTCACCTCTCAACCCTAGAGCTTCATCCTCTTCTGCACCCCCCTTTAGAAATCCAAATGAAAAATATTTTTAGCCTAAAGATATCATGCCTCGAAGTTGGTGTAACGTTTGTGAGGAACACCATGAGGAAACCACATGTGAGGTAAGGAAGAGTGTCAGAGATAAGATCTTTGGAAAATGTACAAAAAATACCATCGTTTTCTTAGATTTTGCAAAGCCACAAGATGTCATGATCATTAATACTAGGAACAAATCCTACACTCCCAAAGGCAAATATGATCCTCCCCACACTTATTCCAGCCTGAGCTCATCCTCACCAGCTATTATTGTTCAGGTTCCTAAGGTTCTTGACAGTCAAGGAACTACCTCACCTCTCCCCTACTTCAAATACAATATACTAAAGTAGTTGGCCAACATCAAAGAAGATGCAACCCTTCTGGACATGGTTATCATCCCTGAACAACATAGGCATCTAAAAAATTTCATGGAAGGAAAATCTTTTATTGTAGACAACCTCTCTGAAGAGGTAAATGAAGAGGATTAGTTTGTAAATAAAGTAGGTGTACATAACTTTAGATACCCTGTAAAAAAATCCCCTTTTTATATTTATGTAAAAGGTATGGATAAGATCACCCATTGTTGCCTCATTGACGGTGGTTCGGGCCCAAGTGTAATGTCAAAGATTATTATGGAAGAGATAGGCTTGTCTTGTACAAATAAAAACGTAAGAAGAATTATCTCTTATAATAGTCTACCACAAATGACTACAGGTGAGATCAAAGATGTGACCTTAATTTTGTGCACACACCTTGAAATAAGGACAACCCTCAGTATTCAGGTAATTGATATGCCAGTAAGAAATTAGTCAATCATCTTAGGAAGAGATTGAAAAACTTTGACGGGTGGATACTTCTCACACGATGAGACACACTTATCCATTCCTAGGAATGGTAAAAGCATCATAGTCCTTAGAGAGGGAAGGGTTTCACCTTACATAGAGAGTGTTCCACAACCTAATGTGAATTATATCGAAGAGGACCTAGGGGTGTATTCCATCTTTGTCAAGGAGGATACCATTCTCTTCAAACAAATCAACTTAGACGATGGTATGTGGCACATGCACTTTGATGGTTCATGTTCTAATGAAGGTAATAGAGCTAGCATTATCTTGTAATCTCCTATGGGGAAAATCCATAACTTTTCTTATAGGTGGAGCTTGCTTGGACAAACATTGTCACTGAATTTGAAGCTTTATTATTATGCATTGAAAATTCCTATAATCTGGGTTGTGGTCACCTTATAGTTTATGGGGATTCTGAGCTTGTTTTGAACCTTGTATGTAAGATATACTCTCCTAGCAACAAGTTGATGAAATGATACACCCAAACTATTTGGGAACTTATCTCAAAATTATTATCTTTCAACATTACTCATGTTAAGAGGGAATTGAACTCAATGGCTAATCAGTTGGCTGTTTTTGTAGCCTCTACTAATCGAAAAATTCTGCCAGACATACCTGATTGTACTTTTCAATCTCTATATTATCCACATATCCCTGACAAGATAGAATCATGGCAGGTCTTCCCTAGCGATGAGAGTATCTGTGCTTACATTCAAAATGAACCTTATATGCCCAAGGAAATTATATACACAGAAGATAACAAGATTCCTAAGGGATTGACTCCTCTAGAGGGTTCATTTCCATCGATTGATGCAGGCAATAAAGAGAAACATAAAGAAAAGGAGTAAAAAAGGAAGGTGGTTGAAACCATCTCCTTGAACATTGGGATGCTTGAGTCTCCAAAGAATGTTAAAATAGGTGCCCAATGTTCTGATGAAGAGAAAATGAAGCTTGGCAAATTTCAAGATGTTTTTTCTTGGTCTTATGTAGATCTTCGTGGTTTTGATCCTGCTCTTATACAACATGCCATTCCCATCAAGGAAGGCATAAAACCAGTTAGGAAAAAACAAAGACCTATCAACCCTGCAATGGAAGAACTATTCAAAAGGAGTTGGAAAAACTCTTGAAAGATGGAATCATCTTTCCAGTCAAATATTCTTAATGGGTTTCCAATTTGGTTCATGTTCACGAATCAAATGGCTAGATCAGATTATGCGTTGATTTTCACGTATTAAATCGGGCTAGTATAAAAGATCACTTTCCTCTCCCTAATATGGAAATGATTTTGCAACAAGTTACAGGATCACAAATGATGTACTGACTTGATGGTTTTTCTGGCTACAATCAAATCAATGTAAAACGGTCAGATAAATATAAAACCACCTTTATTATTCATTGGGGCACCTTGACTTATGAACATATTACTTCTGGATTATCTAATACAGGTGTCACTTTTAAAAGACCTATGCAAGTAGCCTTTGATGATTTGATCGAAAATATTATTCATATCTATCTTGATGATCTAATCGTGTACTCTAAAGGACTATCAATTGTCTCAAAGCTTCAAGAATTATGGGCGGATCCTTTCAATATCGCTTTTGTCCTGGGTACTAACTCTTACATTCTAAAATATTTACAAAAGCGATTGCTTTCCTACAACACTAACGGTTCTCACTTAAAACATTAGGTGGAACCAAATTGAAAAGTTTTAACACTTTTTGGATTTTATGTATATTAGTAGTCTAGTTTTGTTTTCATTTTTATCACTTCTTTTTCAATTATGTTTTCAAAATAGTTTTCATTTATGCTTCCTTCTTAGTAGTTTTCCTTCTTCTTTTACATTTATGTCATTTTATTTTCTACTGTTTTAAATTTTGTAGTTTCATTCTGTTATGACATTTCTTTCTTTTTTCCTTTTGAATTTTAAATTTTGGATCAAGAATAAGATATTGGATCAGTTATACCATAGTGACACTCTTGCAATGTATTGTTATTCAATAACGATCAATCTTACATAGTTGTTACGATGTTCCCCCTGAAAGAATAATTGAATTTGTTATCTTCTTTCACTGTTGTCATATGAAGAAATTGCTTACCTCCCACTTCTGTGTTCCATTTCTTCATCCATTTGAAATTTAAAAGATAAAATTCTAGTTGAATGATTATGCATACAGGGATAAACCCCCTCATACTTAACATTTTTCATGAGTTATTCGCAAATTCTCAATCATTTTTCCATTAAATTCGCTTACTTCCCCTTGTTGCATAATCATTCTGGTTATATCTTCTTGATCAGTTGTTCTTGTTCTGTGAAACCATACATTCTGAGTTCTTAATTTGTTGGAAACAGATTTCCTTGTGGAGTCGCCAGTTTGTCGATGATAAAAATCACAATGAGAAATTTTGCCCGCAAATTATTGCTAAAGCCTATTATTTAAACTATGCTAATGATATATAATACTAGTAGGTGGGACCCCCTTGTAGATCTGAAGCTCAGAGGTAGTCATATCACACATTTCGATGCTACTTACAAGGTCTTATATGGTTG
Source organism: Picea sitchensis (assembly GCA_010110895.2). Lineage (NCBI taxonomy): Eukaryota > Viridiplantae > Streptophyta > Pinopsida > Pinales > Pinaceae > Picea > Picea sitchensis. The sequence continues at coordinate 48,947 of SNQJ01S0014117.1, forward strand.
ATGATGTAGTCTTGGTTTTGTTTTGACATAATGAGAGATGAATGGTGCATTTTATGTGTGGTTCTGTTATTCGATGCTTAATTTTATGTTATGATTGGCATCTATATTACAGTTGTTACATTTGATTATTTCACCATGATTTACTACCTAGCTACACCTTCACAAGACATATGTTAGTAACAACATGAAACAAAAGAAATGGGAAAGAGACTTATAAAAAATTCCAAAGAAAGAGCCTATACTATGCTATGTTAGAAGTTATGTGCATTTGAAATAAAACAAGTTAGTATTAATCCTAACTACAATGGTTAGTGGATATGTGATTTGAAATTGAGTTATATTGGGCGCATTTGATATATGGTATAGTATGGTTTTGGAAATGGTTAATATGAATTTTTGTGGTGCATTTGACAAGCAATATGGTCGCAAGTTTCAATGGTTGAAATTAATGGCATGGTTAATGTATTGGTGGTTGTTGGATATCGTGTTCTTTGAAATTGAATGAAGAGGAAGATGGAAGCAACGTCCAGTAAATGCATGTCACTCCATACTTCCCCCATTGGGCCACCACCCTAGTATGGTTATTGTTTCATTTGGTTTTGCTAGTGGTTAATCTCTAAGATCCAAGCTTGGAAGGAACTTCTCGACCATCTCGCCTTTCTTAAGGATATTGGTTACAGGTATGGCTCTTTTCGCCAATCCATGAATTCCTCTCTATGTATGAACGAACAATGGCTCAGTGATTTGTTGGTTTATGTTTTCCTAAGATTGGAAACTATGTAAATGCATGGATATTCTCTCTATAATGATTGTCTAGTTATTTGTTTTGTAAGTAAAAGGATTGGTTGGTTGAATTTTTCATTCGCTGGTTTTTTGTGTGGTGAAAACCATGATGGATCTCTGTTGTTTTAAGTGGTTATGGGTATTTGTTGGAGTGGTTTTCTCTATTCAAACTTACTACCCAGTTCCTCACAGTTATGGGTAACCATGTCCAGTTGTATTTTGATTTCTATGGGTTGTTGTGTATGTTTTCGAACTACCTTTTGGTCACTGTGTATTTTCCAGAGCCATGGTCGTGGGTTATCCACCTAGTTGTGGGCTTTATTTTTGTGGTATTGGTATCAATGTATCTCAGAAGTTGGTTATAGGATGGCCATTTATCCAAGATGCATTCTTATGGTTGTTGGTTATGCATTGGGTCGCTATTCCCACTGGCATTGTTATAGATTGGTTCGGCTCATGCGGAATGCACGAGGGTTATGCCTCTGTGTGTTTTGGGTACTCGTTACTGTCAAATGGGAATTTGTTTCTCCTCTACATTGTTGTCCTACCCTACTTGTCATTGAATTGTTGCACCATTCCACAGAATGGGAGTTATAAGCAACCCTGTGATTGTATCGAAGGGCCTCTGCCTATTGGTTGATATGTCGAAGAATATCCAGTCTCTGAGGTATATTGTTGATCGAGCGAACTCTTAATTGATTCCTTCTGTTCATTGTTTATAGAGCCCTATTTTAATCGTTCCCAAGTGTTCTTACTCTTGACGGGCATCTTGTGATTATCATAGATTGGTGGAGTAGTCATGATAGTTTATTTGAGTATTATCTTGTCTATGTTTGATTGAGTTTTTGGGAAGTTGTGATCAGGGATAAGAAATGATATACAGTTAAGGGGTTGCCTCTTTTTCGTTATGGAAGTGGCTTCGAAAACCTAGCTTGTTTTTGTTTGATTTAATTGATTGATTGGGAAATTAGTGGTAATGTGTAGTCAGAAGGATGCCTCTTTTCACTATGCTTTGGATCGTTGTCGATTGCAAGTTGGTGACTGTGTGTGTTTTATTAGTTCCGATCGAGATGATGGAAAATTGTGGAAATTGATGACTATGATTTTGTTGGTTCATTGTGTATGTATTATGGAGGCATTGTGCATGTTTTATTTTAATTACACCATTAGGGATGAAGTGAGGTTCCGTATTATGGTTTTATTGTAATGTTTTATTGGTTGGTATAATGAAAAGGCATGAAATCGGGCAAGTTTTAAAGGTCTGTTCAAATCTAGAAGAAGGACGTGTGTCTATGTTTGATTTGGGAAATTGTGAATTATGGGCAGTGGTTGATATTTTATAGTGATATATGATGGACATAGATGAAGCAATATGGTTGTGTGTTTCTCTTTATTTTGTTTTAAATGAAAATAAAGGAAAATAAAGAAACTAAGTATTCTCATAACAGGACTGTTGAAAGACATAGTGATTCTGAGTATGATTATGGACTGTATTAATTGAGAAATTTTGAAGGAATTGAATGTGGGACAGTGAACAGTTTTGACACAATAATTGTTTAATTGGTATTGGAATCTTTTGTATCGAATATAGAGTTCTTTTTATGGATTACTTAATTGGTTTTATGAACAATATTCGTTCTTTTCCCTACCATTCTCTCACTTTTCATAGATTACAAGTCCACTCACCTTCCCATATTCACTATCCACTCCTTGTTCTTAAAATTAAATTACAGTTAAGATAAACTCTGTATTTTGACAGTTAAAAGTTGGCACAAGGATGAATTACAATGATTTATTCTTTGATTATGATATAGTTGATTGTTTGATTATTTGTTGAGCAGTAATCATGATCTATCCCCCTTCATTTTAAAAAAAAATAGCTCAATACAATCCCTCACATATCCCATAACCCTTATTCACCCCCTGCTCATTGACAAGTGTTAAACGATTGTATGGATTTGATTGCATGAGTCTGATATGTTGTTGAGCCAAACATTGTTTCATATTTAAAAGAGATGTCATGTATGGTTGTTGAAGAAACTATTTGCTAATCAATAATGCATACATGAATGAGATTTTTCATTAGAGGTAGCCATGGGCGGGGTAACAGAGGATGAGGAAATTGGAACGGAGGCCCTAGAAGGCCAAGTTTTTCTATACATTTTTTATGCAGAATTGCAAGAGTTGGGCCAACTATTTCAAGCTAGATGTTTTAACTGGATTGGGAAAGGAGTGGTCCAACCTAGGCCAGAAAGGTCTCCCTTCCAAGCTCCACATGTCCCTGGTATCCCAGTTCCCCCTCATATCTCATTACAACTTGAAGTCCCTGAAAATGATAGATGGCAAGAGATTGTCCACCCAACAGTCTCCCAACATCATGGCTGGCCTAACTTGTCTCTAGCTGCTCCTTCACCTGTTAATAAAATTGTCCAAGCTGCCCCTGTCCACTTACCAGTACAGTCTTCCCATGCAAGCAAAAGGTTAAAAACCAAGGCCCACCATGCTCCTGGCAAAGGAAAAGTTGTTGTTTCCCCCTCCTCACCCTCAAATGACTCTGCCAAATCTGTGTCTTCCCACATGCATTTGAGAGATGATTGCTCCCATGTGATTAGTGAGATTAGGCGTAAAGGCTCCACACAACCTATGGAAAATTTAGAGAGATCAAAGGAAGACAACAACAATAAGGGAAAGGTTTCCTCCTAGAGTCGAAAATATGGGTTTTAAGTGTTTTTATTTATTCATTGTTGAGAACAGTTGAATTTTGAAATTTTGGACAACACACTATTTTTTG
>SNQJ01S0014117.1:52643-68528 GCA_010110895.2 Picea sitchensis
GTGACTTGAGAGAACATTTTCAACTAGCTCTTTAGCAGCTCGGAGCATTTCTTCCCCATTTTGATCCCCCAAAGACTCTAGTGCCTGTTCTATATGAATATTTATCTCTTCTAAATATTCCAGTAAGCATTCATTTAGAAAAATATCATGGCCCCTCTCTTGGACATTTCCGTTCCCTAGCAATTTTACACATGTGAAATGAAGTAATCCAAGAACCTCACCATAATCTTTTTGTCTGAGAAACAATGCTGTCAGTGATAAAATAATTTTTACAATAGCATGCACAATCCTGGTATCCCCTCTTTGCAACAACTTAATGATTGTTTCCATAAAGTCAAGTGTTGCATGAGAGATTTTTTTCTTAGTTTGTGAATAATCATTGTCATTAGAGGCCCCTCCCATGGAAATGACCTTCTGGAGGATGGTTTTCATGAAAGTTTGTGACATTGACAGAGCTACATTCCACATTGGAAAGTGTCACAATCCAAGAAGCAGAAAATCGCTTGCCATCTTCAGCCAAGTCATCAAATCCCTGTTTTGACTTTACACCATCCAAACTCCCATCAATGCAAAGAACATTTGCAGAAGAGGATACAACAATAAGAAGATCTGGAATCCATGGCTTTAACGCACCTARAACAGACAYTGCATACTTAGATCCAACAACAGATTCACGCMAARTGATAAGATCAAGAAGATTGTTTGCCACATTAGAGGCTTCAGTAGCTAACTCACTTGAGCTCTTTAGACACAGATATAACAATTTTGCAGCGTATATACAGATAAAAATATATTTCCAGTCATTTCCTGTGAACTTCTGAGATGTAGACCATTTCTCAATTTGCTGTTTCAGATACAGAACAAATATAGATGCAAATTCTAAACATCTTGCCTTTACTGGGCCCTATGTCACCAGACTTAAAGCATTGATATCAACAATTGACTTTAGAAAATTTGTAGCTATCCTGGCCACGAGAACAATCCTGCTTGCTTCACTGGTATCTGTTTTCCCATTAGTACCTTCATCTGTAGCATTTGAAATTTCTTCCAAGGACGCTCTTCTCCTTGACTTGCATTCGTGAACCTGAACGTGTAGCTGGAGCCATTTTGATGAGAAGCCAAGACCTAGAGTTGCAATGATCATACCCACACACATACAGAGTGGACGATTGGAAAATGGGAAGCTAATTTATTGATTCAACACAGTATACTGCCAATAAATTTGCTCCTTAATCAACTTGATTTAATTCTCGAGACAAAGATATCTCTAGGGTATGCTGCCATGGATAAAGTGATAAACCCACTAAAATATGAATAATCCTTTAGCACAGATCTGGAAAAGTGATAAGCATGCACACAGATCCAATCCATTGAGGAGATCTAAAAAATGATCTCTAAAACACGAGCTAGAACTCTATAATGGCTCACTTTCTTAAGAAACCGCTAGTTATGAAGGTAAAGGGGCTAAAAATGGTTCTGGGATTTCAATCGTTCGATCTGATTCAACACCGTTTGCCCAGAATCGCTCACGCAAAAACGTGACTCTGGGGGAAATTACGGGGTAGTCTTCTCTGGCAATAATGAAACCAAAACTAACTCTAAACACCAGGGGGTTTGAATTCACCCTACAGGAGCCAGGAGAGAACAGACAGTGAGCCGGGCTAAGGGGCAAGGGTTTGAACAGAGTGGGCTCAGAGATTTTCCCAAGAATCAACAGAGGTAACTCGGCAAAGTGTGCAAGGGTTGTAGAGGTTATCTCTGGCCATGCCAGTCCATTAAAGCATAGTTCAACCATTAAGCAATGTGCACAAACAATGAAATTGAATGGATATGTGCATACCAATGTGCGCAATCGACATTACACCATAGTTTTAATCCATAAATCAATCAATTTGAAAACAAAATCAAATAATCAACCATGCGCCAATGTCTTGTAACAACTCATATAAGTATTTTAACCAAGGTGCCAAAGAATCTTCAACATGCCAATAGTTATAAAAACATTAACATGGTGATTATATTAAAAAGATATGTATGAAAGATTTAAACATAATACCCATATTTCTTATGAAATCAAAGGTCGGGTAGGTCAAATAAGAAGCCAATCCAAATACCAATGCATTGCAAATTCAATGAAATCCAATCACACAATCGATATAAGAATGTCCAATGAGTATACCAATGTGTGTGAGTGTTATACCATAATGTTCAAACATCCGACATGCAGTTCAAAACCCAAAATCATGTTCTCGCCAATCAAACGTTTAACTAAGGTGTCAAATTGATATTGCATAAATTGATACGCCAAGAGCTATAACAAGGATCAATCATAAGGATCACAAAAGATAAATCTTGACCCCCATGCAATTCAATGAATCAATGTTCAGGCAAGTCATGAAATGTGAATCCAAAGGCTAAATGTCTTCAATAAAACCGAGTTATATAATCCATCAAAGTATGAAAACCGATCAAAGGATATTGCCGATCATGTAAAAATCAACAAAAAGATAAGCGCAATATGCATAATGACACAAAAGATATTGGTAGTTCAGATAATGATCGAAATGTGACCTCTAAAGGAGAAATCTTCATGCTTACACTCGTGAAGACTTAGCGAAGACAAATGTGCAAAAGTCTCAAGAAATAAAAGTTTTGTCTATGCGACGAAAAACTTGATGTTCGCAAGACATAGGTGTAGGCAGCTTACAAGAAAATGGAAAAATGTTAATTGGCTGCCAACAAAAAGGATGATGAAAACAATGAGGCCCCTATCTCATTTATGAGCACTAACTTGCAAGGGTCAGAGCTTAAATACCCTGCTATAGACAAATAAGCCTATGTTGTCTCCAAGTCAGTAAAAAAATGTAGATCCTATATCCTGAAAAAACATATGAAATTTATAGTGCCTCACCCTACTGTAAGTTCATTCTTCACATAATGGGAAATGGGAGAAAGAAGAGGGAATTGCATGGTTTTTATCCAAACCAAAAAATATATTTATGGAACAAGGTTTGTGAAACTAGCCGCAAAATTCCAAGACCTAGTGGAATAAAAAAATTCAGGTTGGGACAATGAAATTTCTTTTTGGTGTAGTGAGGCATTGTACATCTCACTGGGGAAAGACTCTTGGTATGCAGATTTATCTTACTTCCTCTATCATGGCACATGTCCCGAACATCTGAAACCTAGGGAGAGAAGATCCCTTATATTAACAGCCCAATACTTCCTTATTAACTATGTGTTGTTCCATATGAATTATGATGGAATGTTACTTAGGTGTCTTTAAAGGGAAGATGTTGAAAGGGTATTAAGAGAACTTCATGATGGTCCAACAGGTGGAAATTTTGCAAGGGAAACCACTACCCATAAAATTTTGAGGGAAGGATACTACTAACCCACTTTGTTTGGGGATGCACAAACACATGTAAGGAAATGCAAAGTTTTTCAACTAAGTCCTAGGAAAGAGAAGAAAACATCCATTCAATTGCAACTAGTAACGATTTATAGACCTTTTGCTCAATGGGGAATAAATGTCATGGGAGTGATAAATCCAAACTCATATAAACAACACAAGAAAATTTTGACAAAAGCTGACTATTTCAAACGATGGTCATAGTACATTACCTTAATCACATTAATGAGCAAGTGGTGATCCAATTCCTGGAGAAACACATAATAACAAGGTTTGTGGTATGTTATGTTCTTGTTTTTAATAATGCTGCATATTTTTCTTCCACTCTTTTAATTTAATTTTCTCTAGAAAAAGGGATCATATCGAGATACTATGCTAACTATTACCCACAAGGGAATGGTGTTTCATAATCAACCAATAAAAATATGGTAAGAATTATTAAGAAGATTGTGGTAGAAAATCATAGGAATTGGCATAATGCACTTCACAATTATTTATGGGCTGATAGGGTAACTCCTAAAGAATCCTTAGGGAATTATTTATATTTCCTAGTTTATGGACAATAAACCATCCTCCCAACTAACCTATATCTCTCATATCTACATGTTTCCCAAGCCTCAAGGGGCCAACCACTGTCGAGCATGTAGCAATGAATATACACACTCTTGATGGATGAGGAAGAAAGGGAGAGGGCCAGAAAGAAATTTCATCCCACAAATAGTTGGTAAATAGGTGGGTTGACAAGAAAAAGGTTGGGGATAAAAAATTTGAGGTATGAGAACTATTTTTGAAATGGGTTAAAATGAACGAGCCTAAGGGAAACATTCTAAATTTCAAAATATATGGTTGGGTCCCTACCAAATTGCTAATAAAATTGGGGTAAGAACGTAACGATCGAAAAATATTAGGGGTGAGTTCGATGCTCTCCCTGTTAATGGCCAAGCCCTAAAATTATTATTTTATTAGCTACATAGCATAGGAAGCCTTGTACCATAGTTCAATTCTTTTGGTTTTCCTTTCTTTATTTTGTTTTAGTTAGAATGGAATTTTTTGTTTTGTTTGGATTCTTTTGTTTTGAGTCATTTTCCTTTTCTTCTTATTTTTGTTTTTGGTTTTGGTTGTGACTTCAATTAAGGCGTGAAGAGTGTTGGAATGATATTGGCATCTAGTCTCATGGTGAAACTTGGAAAAATAGTTTTTTCCATCCAAATCCTTTACCATTCAAAAAACAAGTAAGGATTTCTCATTCTACGAAAGATTCCAACACATGGATTATTTATAATTCTATATACAAATCAACTGAGAAATGGATTTTTTTTTTCTTGTGCCTAGAAACGTTAGGGGAATAATGGAATGCACAAGAGTATATCCTATGTCTATTAGAAGAGATGGGAAATATACCACTTATTTCAGTAAGGGTATCGGAATAAAACATGATTAATCGATCTCCTTCCCTCAAAATAAACATGTATCCTCCCCAATGACTCTTTCTTGGCACCTTTACAATGAATTCCATATGAAAATAAGAAATAAAAGGAAAACTTGTGACAATCTGAAATGTTTGAAATCAAGCGGGTATGAAAATATTTTCGTCAATGGGGCTATGGGCACTCGTTAGGAGTGGAGCAAGGTCTCTAATATTAGGGTGACTCCTTTAGGGATATGGACACTCACTTGTAGCATAGAAACATCATGGAAAGGTCTCAAATACTAAGAAACTGGAAATATAATGTCCTCCACTTATGTGTGATTTCCTACCTAGTTCTTGCCTAATAGGACATGTATTATTGTTTTGAGGGAAAGTAGCATGAAATCAAATAAGTCTCTACATTCAAATGACTCTAAATGTTTCTCAAATCATATGTATATGTATCTATAAATATTTTTTGAGTTATTATCTTAAACTAAAGTCTGACTCCTAAAATTGCATCTTATTACAACTAAGTTAAGGATTAAAGATTTTGGTCTCACCTAGTGAATCTCCATTTATTCAGCACTCAACACACCCTCAAAATTCCTAAATTGTGGGGTACCACTTCTTTTTAATTTTTAGACCTTGATTTTGTATGATCTTAGTCTCTTTAATTATTTTACTTGAACAACTTATGTTTTTTGTTGTTGTATCCCAATCCTGATTTGAATGATTATACAAAGGAGAGAAAACAAATTTAGTTTCATCATTGAGAGTGTTATCACTCTATAATTTCTCAAGCTGAAGAAGAAATGGGAAGAGGTAACTACAAAACCACTTTGGAGTCAAGGATCTAGCCCTCCAAGACTCAGAGAGGGATCTCTCTGTATGATTTATCTTTTTTTGCTAGGAGTTTTAGGCTAGTTATGATAGTACATGTTTTGGTTTTTTAAATGGTTTGGTTGGATCAGAGAAAATAGGCCATTGGGAAATGGAGTCACAAGTTGGGGTTCAATCATAGACAACTTCTACAAATATCCCTACATGGAAAGGTAGGCAATCTTGTTGGATCCTTTGAGGTTGATTTTGGATTTGGCAGAGAAGATGAGAGGACCAGGTAATAACAGGGCAATCAAGAATCCTCTAATTAACCATTGAGCAAAAAACCTTGATAATTGTGTCAAATCCAAAAACAAAGTGTACGTCTCAAAAAAAATTATTTTTTACACCTCTTATCATAATTCAAAATATGAATAACTTAAGAAATACAATGGAAACAAATTACAGTGAATAAAATCACTTTAACACCAAGATTGACACATGAATCCTGTAACTATTGTGACTGTATTATTGGATTGATGAACACAGGAGGCTCTGTGAGCGACTTTACAATCTGGATCCTATTCTACAAATAGGTCTCAAATGACTAACCCTTTTTACATTTGAATTATAACAATATATAGAAAAATTATCCCCCTGTATCAGGAGGTTGAATTCAACAACCTAGCCAAAAATAGAAACAAATGCCTCAAAGTTATCAACTGTCTGCCATGAAAAAAGGGTTGTACTGCTAAAAATAGGGATCAACTCAGACACTTGTATATCCAAAAATATGATAATTGTGCGAAAAAAGAAAGAGGTTATCGTATATGATCCCATTAGAAGTATACAACTCTCTCTATTTTTCAAAATTCATCTCCATCTTTCCAAAACATCTACCGCAAAAACATGACAAAATTAGGAAAAATGGAATCCTGAAAAATAGTGCTCCGAGATGGATTTTATTCTCCCAATTCCTGATACCTGTGAAAAAATTGAGAGAGGTTATTGTTCTTCATCCTATTTCAGAGAAAAACCTATCTCGGTTTTTCAAAATTACTTTTGTTTTTCCCAGAAATTCTCTCAGAAGACAGGTGATCAAACTAGCGAAAAACGATTTTTGATTTGGGGGAAAATGGTTTTTGGAGTTGAAAGTGGTATTCCAGAGCCCCCCTAGGGTGGCAAGTTGTATTCAGGGGGGGTCCGATGATACCTGGTGGTGACATGTGTCCAAGTGAAATCACTTTTCCTGGAACCCCCTACTCCTTCGTTAAAGTTAGGATGGACCAGGGCATCCAAAAAACATTCACGCCATTGATTTGATATTTTGGGATATGTGTGTAAGGTAAATGGTTTTGTTTTTATTTGTTTTGTTTTATATGTTTTTTTTTGTTTGATTTATTATGTTTATTTCATTTAAATTTGTTTTATTTTTATTTAACTTTTGTTTTATTAATGTTTTATGTGTTTTTTATTTTCATTTTTGTTTTATGTGTTTTTATATATGTTTTAAATGTTTTAATTATTTAGTTTAATTATTTGTTTTCACTTATTATTATTTTGTTACAAACCGAGGTTTTAATTAATTATTAATTAATTTATTATTAACAACCCTAACCTATTTTTACTAATCTAACTATACTAATCTGATTAAATTAACTCTACTAAGCTAATTAATATGAACAATGTCACTAACCATTTATTATTAACCTATTGTTTTTTATCCTAAGCTTGTTTATTCATGTAGGGACGAAATTGGCAGAGGAGTGAAGAAATTAAAGGTGAGGGAATGAATGGTGCAGTAGGGTGATAAAGGATTGGGAGAAATGGATGGAGGGAGAAGTGAAATCAACTGAGCCCAACAAGCCATATGTCTTCATCACGAGATCAATGCCAAATAGATAGTTGAAGAATCAAATCACCTATGATTATAGGACCCCAACATAGGCTCCACTGGGGGATGACAACTCTTTCAAGAGGTGACAAGAATCACAGAACTCTGAACACGCTGACAAGTGCTTTATCCATTGGGCTGATCCTGCAACTTTATTCTGCAACATGTACATGTTCTAATCTTTCAATTGAAACCAAATCAAATTGAAGACTAAAATTTGAAATTGATATTGAAAAATTGTTGAAAGGGATGCTTAAAGAGATGAACTTATTTGCACACTACTACCTACTCTATACTACTGAAAATCATGCTGAATCAAATAATACAAAAATGTCAATGAAGCCAGTCAAGTAGATGCTGAAACAAGTGGACTGCTTGACTTCTTTTCAACACAATCAAAATGACAATTTGACCTTTTGTCCACATAATCAAAATTGCAAAGTGTAATGGCCACTGCTGGAAACATGATTGATCTTTTATGATGAAAAAATATTCCATGTAGTCTGCTATGGGATCAGGAAAGACACAACCTATTTCTTGACTTTCAACAAATTTATGGTCATAATTGGGTATGACACATATGATTTTTACATCATTATACAGTTCATGATATGGCTGCAAATTTTCTGCTGAACATTGAAATGAGACTCTTGCTGAAACAAACCATGAAAGAGATTGCCTAATCCTGTCTATATCATAAACTATTTTAAGTCCATAAATGGAAATGAACCATGACTTGGACAACACAAGTCATCCAACACATCAACTATTGGATCCTGTAGAAATTGAGATGACTGTTTTATTGGTTCCAATACAAATTCTTGATTTTTTGTGTGCTTATCATCCATGACATGATTAAAATTTTTCTTCAAAACCTGAAATGAATTGAAGGTTAATGGTATAGAGTTATAATGGATTAATTCATCTTCTATTTCAAGATCAATGTAAATTAGGGGCTGTAAATTTGGATCAAGAACAACTTCTATGTCATCAATGACATCTCCCACTAATTCATCATAACATTCTCCATCCCTACTATTGACAATTTGCTTATGATTTTCTCTCAGAATTTGAAATGAAGAGAAACATAAAGGCATAGATCTTTCACTTACTCTAAGATTTGTTGCATTTTCCTCATTGCTGTCATAATTGTTGTGCAAAGGATGATTTTCATATTTGATCTGTAACTGAGCTTCCTTCTCACATAATAATTCCACTAGTTTCTTTGAACAATCAACATCTATTTCAACCACATAATCATCATCATACTGATCATACTTGGGTAGATTATCCAGGTAAGAAAGGTCATCAATCATACACATAAGATTAGGTGATGGCTCTTCTACAAACTGAGTTGGAGTTTCATCTTTGACTATGTTGTGAATTGAATACATGAAATGATGATTTTCCAATCCATGATACCAAGGGTGAGCTGCAAAGTGTTTGAAAACAGTGACCCTTTCTTTCTATGTAATCAATGGAACATGATGACCTTAAACAACAAGTTTTTCTCTTATGCTAATCATGTGCATCATTTCTTCCATGGTGCTTTCCAGAATGTCTAGCTTCACCTCTGAGGATTCCATATGCTCTTTTTCTTTGTTCTTTTTGTCTTTTGCCTCCAACTTTGACTTTTTGATCAACAAATGGGCTTCCACACTTATTTCACTATCTTGCATTTCTTTGAGTGTTGTGGTGTTTCTCTCCCTCAGCTGAAATGCCATTTCTAGATCAAAGGCATATGGATAGTGTAAGAGAGCTAAATCATGAGGAGGTTTTATATCAACAGACATTGAATGGTAGACTTGATTGAATTTGTCTGAAAATTGTTGCACTGTTTCTCCTGGCTGTCTTTTCAAGTGATCATATTCTTCCAAAATGAGGAAGGGATTTCTCTTTATAACCCATTGATCCAAGAAAGCTTTCACAAACTGATTGAGACCACTGATGCTTACAGATGGAAGATCTTTATACCATTTCTTAGCTCTACTTTGAAAAGATAAAGAAAAAATCCTAATACTAACATCACTTTTTTCCACCTCAGAAAGGTCAAGATAATTTTCAAAACCTTGAATGTGTTTTTCAGCAGTGATGTAGCCATATTTTCCGTCAAATCTGGGAAGATATTTGAAGTAATTGGCAGGGAAATCATTGGGTATGGGAGGTGAGACAAGAGGCTTGTATCTATCTCAGATTTTTACAAGTGTAGGAGTATGTACATGGATCATAACACAAGGCTTAACCTCTTGAGGCTCATTAGGTTGAACATGCTCTTCATAAATTTTGGTAGTATGATCTGGATCACGATCATGAGAAGGGAAGAAATAATTAAAAATAAAACCTATCATATCTTAGATAAACTTCCAGCTTAAATACCATATCTTTTCAGACAGTCTGGTCATGTTTCAGGTTCTTCCTCTAGTGGATTCTTTGAATTGGAACTGATCTAGAGTTGATTGGGGTCACCAGGTGGATGATTCAGCCCTATTGTGTTTGATCATTGTCCACCATCAGTAATTAGATCTGGAACTTGATATGTTTTCTAAGGAACATTCCCCAATATGGTCACCACTATGTTATCACTCTGTAATTTCTCAGGCCAAAGAAGAAATGGGCAGAGGTAACTATAAAACCAATTTGGAATCAAGGATATATCCCTCCAAGACTCAGAGAGGGAACTCTCTATATGATTTAACTTTGTTGGCTGGGAATTTTAGGCTAGTTATGATAGTACAATTTTTTTTTTTTAAATGGTTTGGTTGGATCAGAGAAAATAGGCCATTGGGAAATGGAGTCACAAACTAGGGTTAAATCAAAGACAGGCTCTACAGACAACCCTACAGGGAAAGGTATGATGTCTTATTGGCCTTTTTGAGGTTGATTTTGGATTTGGAGGAGAATATGAGAGGACCAAGTAATAATAGGGAAATCAAGAATCCTGGAATTAACTATTGAGTAGAAAACATTGATGATTATGTCAAAGCCAGAAACAAAGTGTATGTCTCAAAAAATTATGTTCTTTACACCTCTTAGCATAATTCAGAATACGAATAACTTAAGAAAAAAAATGGAAACAAATTACAGTGAATAAAATCACTTCACCACCAAGATTGACACATGGATCCTATAACTGTTGTGACTATATTATTGAATTGATGAACATAGGAGGCTCTGTGAGCTTCTTTACAATTTGGATCCTATTCTATGAAAAGGTATCAACTGACCAACCCTTTTTACATTTGAATTATAAAAATATACAGAAAAATTATTCCCCAGGATAAGGAGGTCGAATTCAACAACCTGACCAAAAATAGAAACAAATCCCACAATGTTTTGAACTATCTACCATGAAAAAAGGGTCGGACTATTGAAACTAGAGGTCAAATCAGGCACTTGTATCTCCCAAAACATGACATCTGTGAGAAAATTGAAAGAGGTTATTGTATGTTATTCCGTTATGAGTAAAAACCTCTCTCTTTTTTCCAAATTCATCTCCATATTTCCAAAACATCTACCGCAAAAACATGACAAAATCAGGAAAAATGGAATCCTGAAAAAATAATGCTCAGATATGGATTTGATTCTTCCAATTCCTGATACCTGTGCAACAACTGAGATAGGTTATTGTTCTTCATCCTATTTTGGAGAAAATCTCTCTCAAGTTTTCAAAATTCCTTCTATTTTTCCCGTAAATGCTCTCAAAAGACAGGCGGTCAAACTGGAAAAAAACAATTTTTGATTTGGGGGAAAATGTTTTTTTGGAGGGGAAAGTGGTATTTTGCACCCCCCCTAGGGTGGTATGTGGTATTAGGGTAGGGGGTCCAGTAAGAAATAGTGGTAACATGTTTCCAAGTGGAAACCACTTTTCCCAGACACTCCCCTCGCTTTGTTAAAGTTAGGGTGGACAGGGTGTTCCAGAAAACATTCACGCCATTGATTTGATATTTTGGGACATGTGTGTAAGGTAAATGTTTTTATTTTTATTTGTTTTTATTGGTTTTATTTATTAAGTTTATTTCATTTAAATTTGTTTTATTTTTATTTAAATTTTGTTTTATTAATGTTTTATGTGTTTTTTATTTTTGTTTTTGTTTTATGTATTTTTATATATGTTTTAATTATTTAGTTTAATTTTTTGTTTTCATTTATTATTATTTTGTTACAAACCTCGGTTTTAATTAATTATTAATTAATTTATTATTAACAACCCTAACCTAGTTTTACTAATCTAACTATATTAATCTGATTAAATTAACTTTACTAAGCTAATTAATATGAACAATGCCACTAACCATTTATTATTAACCTATTTTTTTTTATCCTAAGATTGTTTATTCATGTAGGGACAAAATTGGTGGAGGGGTGAAGAAATGAAGGGCGAGGGAATGAAGGGTGAAATAGGGTGATGAAGGATCAGGAGAAATGGATGGAGGGAGAAGTGAAATCACCAGAGCCCAACAATCCATATGTCTTCATTATGATAGCAATGCCAAATAAATAGCTGAAGAATCAAATCACCTAGGATTATAGGACCCCAACATAGGCTCCACCTGGGGATGAAAGATATTTCAAGAGGTGACAAGAACCATAGAACTATGAACACACCAACCAGTGCTTTAACCGTTGGGTTGATCCAAAAAAATTATTCTGCAACCTGTACTTATTCTGATCTTTCAATTGAAACCAAATCAAACTAAAGACTGAAATTTGAAATTGAGATTGAAAAATTATTGAAAGGGATGATAAAAGAGCTGAGCTTATTTGCACACTGATACCTACCCTATACTGTTGAAAATCATACTGAATCAAATAATACAAAAATGCCAATGAAGCCAGTCAAGTAACTGTTGAAACAACTGTACTTATTTACTACTTGTCAGCACAAACAAAAGGACAACTTGACCTTTTGTCCACAGAATCAAAACTGCAAAGTGTAATGGCCAGTGCTGAAAACATGATTGATCTTTTATGCTGAAAAAATCTTCCATGTAGTCTGCTATGGGATCAGGAAAGACACGAACTATTTCTTGACTTTCAATAAATTTATGGTCATAATTGGGTATGACACATATGATTTTTACATCATTAAATAGTTCTTGATATGGCTGCAAAGTTTATGTTGAAATTTGAAATGAGACTCATGATGAAACAAACTATGAAAGAGACAGCCTAATCCTGTCTATATCATAACCACTTTTAAATCCATAACTGACAAATGAACCATGACTTGTACAACAAAATTCATCCAACAGATTAACTATTGGATCTTGTAGAAATTGAGATGATTGTTTTATTGGTTCCAATACAAATTCTTGATTTTCTGTGCGCTTATCATCCATGACATGATTAAATTTTTTCTTCAAAAACTGAAATGAATTGAAGGTTAATGGTATAGAATTATAATACATTAATTCATCTTTTGTTTGAAGATCAATGTAACTCAGGGGATCTAAATTTGGATCAAGAACAATTTCGATGTCATCAATGGCATCTCCCACTGATTCATCCGAATATTCTCCATCACTACTATTGACAATTTTCTTATGATTTTCTCTCAGAATTTGAAATGAAGAGAAACATAAAGGCATAGATCTTTCACTTACTCTAAGATTTGTTGCATTTTCCTCATTGTTGTCATAATTGTTGTACAAAGGTTGATTGCCATATTTGATCTGTAAGTGAGCTTCCTTCTCCCACAGGCATGCCACTAGTTGCTTTGAACAATCAACATCTATTTCAACCACATAATCATCATCATATTGATCATACTTGGGTAGATTATCGAGGTAAGAAAGGTCATCAATCATACACATCAGATTAGGTGATGGCTATTCTACAAGTTGAGACTGAGTTTCATCTTTGACTATGTTGTTAATTGAATACATGAAATGATCATTTTCCAATCCATGATACCAAGGGTGAGATGCAAAGAGTTTGGGAGCATTGACCCTTTCTTTCTCTGTAATCAATGGAACATAATGCTCTTGGACACCAATTTTTTCTCTTATGCTAATCCTGTGCAACATTTCTTCCATGGTGCTTGCCAGAATGTCTAGCTTCACCTCTCAGGATCTCAGATGCTCCTTTTCTTTGTTCTTTCTATCTTCTGCCTCCAACTTTCAACTTTTGATCAACAAATGGGCTTCCACACTTATTACACTATCTTTCATTTCTTTGAGTGTTGTGGTGTTTCTTTCCCTCAACTGAAATTTCATTTTTGGATCAAAGGAATCTGGATAGTGTAAGAGAGCTAAATCATGAGGAGGTTTTATATCAACAGGCATTGAATGGTAGACTTGATTGAATCTTGCTAAAAATTGTTGCACTATTTCTCCTGGCTGTCTTTTCAAGTGATCATATTACTCCAAAATGAGGAAGGGATTCCTCTTGATCACCCATTGATCCAATAAAACTTTCACAAACTGATTGAGATCACTGATGCTTGCAGCTGGAAGATATTTATACCATTTCTTAGCTCTACTTTGCAAAGATAAAGAAAAAATCCTAGTACTAACATCACTTTTTTCCACCTTAAAAGGGTCAAGATAATTTTCAAAACCTTGAATGTGTTTTTCAGTAGTGATGTAGCCATATTCTCTGTCAAATCTGGGAAGATATTTGAAGTAATTGGCAGGGAAATCATGGAGTATGGGAGGTAAGACAAGAGGCTTGTATCTATCTTAGATTTTTAGAGGTGTAGGAGTAGGTACAGAGATCATAACACTTGGATTAACCTCTTGAGGCTCATCAATTTGAACATGCTCTTCATAAATTTTGGCAATATGATATGGATCAAGATCATGAGAAGGGAAGAAATAATTAAAAATAAAACCTATCATATCTTAGATAAACTTCCATCTTAAATACCTGATATTTTCAAATGGTCTGGTCATGTTTCAGGTTCTTCCTCCAGTGGAATCTTTGAATTGGAACTGATCTAGAGTTGATTGGAGGTGCCAGGTGTATTATTCAACCTTCTTGGGTCTGATCATTGTCCACCATTAGTAATCAAATCTGGAACTTGATATGATTTCTGAGGAATATTCTCCAGTATGGTCGCCACTATGTTATCACTCTGTAATTTCTCAGGTTGAAGAAGAAATGGGCAGATGTAACAACAAAACCACTTTGGAGTCAAGGATGTAGACCTCCAAGACTCAAAGAGGGATTTCTCTGTATGATTTAGCTTTGTTTTCTAGGAATTTTAGGCTAGTTCTGATAGTATAGGTTTTGTTTTTTTAAATGGTTTGGTTGAATCAGAGAAAATAGGCCATTGGGAAATGGAGTCACAAGTTGGGGTTCAATCAAAGACAAGTTCTACAGACAACTCTAGAGGGAAAGGTAGGCAATCTTGTTCAATTATTTGAGGTTTATTTTGGATTTGGAGGAGAAGATGAGAGGACCAGGTAATAACAGGGAAATAAAGAATCTTGGAATTAACCATTGAGCAGAAAACATTGATAATTATGTCAAAGCCAGAAACAGAGTGTATGTCTCAACAAGTTTTGTTCTTTACACCTCTTAGCATAATTCAGAATATGAATAACTTAAGAAATACAATGGAAACAAATTACAGTGAATAAATTCACTTCACCACCAATATTGACACATGAATCCTATAATTGTTGTGACTATATTATTGAATTGATGAACACAGGAGGCTCTGTGAGCTGCTTTACAATCTGGATCCTATTCTACGAACAACTCTCAACTGACCAACCCTTTTTACATTTGAATTAGAAAAATATATAGAAAAATTATCCCTCAGGATCAGGAGGTCAAATTCAACAACCTGGCCAAAAATAGAAACAAATCCCTCAAAGTTTTGAACTGTCTGCCATGAAAAAGGGTTAGACTGCTGAAAATAGGGGTAAACTCAGACACTTGTATCTCCCAAAATATGATAGTTGTGAAAAAACGGAAAGAGGTTATTGTATATGATCCCTTTATGAGTAAACACCTCTCTCTATTTTCCCAATTTAATTATCATCTTTCCAAAACATTTACTGCAAAAACATGACAAAATCAGGAAAAATGGAATCTTGAAACATAGTTCTCAGAGATGGCTTAGATTCTCATAATTCCTGATACTTGTGAAAAAAATGAGAGAGGCTATTATTCGTCAGCCTGTTTTGGAGAAAAACATCTCTGGGTCTTTCAAAAAAACTTCTGGTTTTCCCAGAGATTCTCTCAGAAGACAGGTGGTCAAACTAGCGAAAAGAGGTTTTTGATTTGGGGAAAAATGGTTTTTGGAGGGGAAAGTAGTATTTCAGACCCCCCCCCCTAGGGTGGTAAGTGGTATTAGAGGGGTGGATTCCGGAAAGAAATGGCGGTGACATGTGTCCAAGT
>SNQJ01S0014117.1:76343-117794 GCA_010110895.2 Picea sitchensis
AGAAATCGTGTATTACTGTATATCTGTGTTTATGGTTGCATCTCTAATACATTTCTGTTATATTATTGAATATCTGCAATATCTCTGTGCATTTCTTTATTATATCTCCACTCTCATTTCATATCGAAAATAATCTGGATCAGTGGTATCAGAGCAAGCTACTCTTGATCATTTTTTTCAATGCATGTCCCAAACGAGGTTCGAGTATAGAAATTTGGGTCTTGACCTTGTCTCTCTTGAATAAAATCACTCTCACACACCCAAGAAACCCTTAATGGTATAAGAAAAGAAAAAGGACGGAGCAGACGATCCTATCAGTCTATTTCTTGAGCAAGCTCTCACGCGACAGAGGGACGAAATGATGGAGAATTTTTCTCACATCCTTCAATGCTTGCCAATAGAAACAGGTGCATATTCATCAAGCGGCCACTTTGGAGGCACCTCACTTTTCAAGGTACAAGTTAATTTTGATATTCCTGTATTTGAAGGACAGATAGATGCAGAAGCCCTAAACAAATGGTTAAATCTGCTAGAAGGTTATTTATCTGTTCACAAATTTTTTGACAAAGAAAAGATCACCTTCACACTCCTTCAATCTCTCCCCCATGTCAAACATTGGTGGAAAATGTACTGGGAACAGAGTTCCATAGAGGAGTCTGAAATATATGGGGTCGATCCCACTTGGTATTTTTTTGTGGATGCGGTAAAGGAATAATATTACCCTATTGGAAACTATGAGGACTAGTACATGAGATGGACCACACTGCGGAAAGAGAAGGGCCAAGAAGTTCCGGAGTTCACCAATACCTTCCATACCTTTCGCACCAAGATGGGTATCAAAGACTCTGAATGACATTTGTAACACTCCCCTGACCCTCATCCAACCCACTGGCCAGGAAGATGCTACTTTGCATAACAACATCATTTTATTCTTAATTAATAACATGCATTTAAAACAAGTTAAACACATTTAAACTCAGAGTCACCACAAGATTACTGTTGACATAAAAAATCCATGGAATTAACATTAATTCATATACATAGTAGAATGCATGATAAATATAATTACACAGACATGCAAAAAAAAATAATTAAAACATCGTCTGGTACTTATCTTTGAAATGATGGTAATTCCACCAACCACACGCAGGCCTTCCACGAACCTCCTAGCCTTAGACCACACTGCTCATCAAGATCAGCAGTGGGTCGCCCCCGAGCTAGGACTAAGCTCCACCCCAAGGCAAGTAATCCTAGGCTAGGCCGAGGTTACAGGGAAAACATCACATAACAACTGGAAGGATTCTTCCCAGGATGCCATCTTACACCCACTACTCCCAGACTCTCATTCCCCACATGCCTGTTCTACCCGGGAGTATACACCTTCACAAGCACAGTTCGTCGATGCTACACCTCCCTCTCTGGGTCTTGGAAGTAGGCCAAATCAAGAAGTCTCAGAAACCAAAGCTGGTGTTGGACACTCTCTGGAAGAATCCACTTCCCAACAAACTCTCTCACCTAGAAAGAGTTTCTCAGAGGCCTGAAAAACTACCTCTTCCAACAACAATCACCTCCCTCACCTAGAGATATATTACACACAAGCTTGGCATAAACTTACATTGGCCAAAAAGCCATGTGCAGTCCAGCACTGTGTGGCCACAACAACCAACTGAGAAAACAGACACAGGCTTCCCAAACATGCTCTGCAATCATGGGATAGACTCATGGTTTTGGTTTCAGGATTGCACCAAGGGTACAGAGATTCCATGCACAGGCTCAAATTGTTCAGACAGAGGATGTAACTACTATCTAATAAATTAACACAGGCTTTTTAGCTTTCAGGGATGCACTAGGGTATTCTTGCAGAGGTCAAACTGTTCACGTTCAGATGGTTGGGTAGAATGGAGGTGGAACCCCCACCACAACTCATCTCAGTTGTTTTATTTGCATGGGCTTGGGTTGACACTTGTCACTCATGAAGCTACATGCTTCCATCAATGTGTGTTCCTTCCACCCTTTTGGAAGTCACATGTCAATCCAAAAGAACTTAGGATAAAACATAATACTCACATGTATTTTGGAATAATATTAAAATATTATTCCCCAAGGACTTAAGTCCCTAGGCTCAACACTTATACCCTAGGCTCCACACTTAGCCCCCTTTTCCCACCTTCTAGCCCCTAATCCCTTGCCCACTCTATGGAAGCTTATTCCCCCATCACTCATTCATCATGGTCAGTCTGCACGTGGCAGTGTTTATATTTTTATTAATAATGTGCATAGATACATGTACAAAATTAGGCTCTTGGCCTTCAACACTTAGGCTCTCTGGCCTAATAATCACATAAGCCCACCAGCTTATATAAACTTGGCTCACCAGCCTATAAGAAATTTTTTACAACTCATTTCATAAACAATATTTACAACTGGTCTCGGCCTTGGGGACATTACAAACCCCCTCCCCTTATTTCTACACTGTCCTTAGTGCAACTTTACACAACATCTACAAGATTTTCAAAATTTTCAAAAAGATGTTGGTACTCTGCGCACATAACATCTTCATGCTCCCATGTTGTGTCCTCAGGACTGTACCAGGTCCATCGGACCTTTACAAACCCTATAGCTCGATTTCAAAGCTGTTTGTTTTTCTTGTCCAATATGCGCACAGGATGCACTTGCAGGACACATTTGGGTTCCACCTAAATCACATTCCAATCGATAACATGATTAACATCTGGTATATATTTCTTAAGCAATGAAACATGAAACAGATTATATATAGTCATAGATGCAGGTAATGCAATCTTATATGCAACTGGCCCAATCCTTTCCAGGATTTCAAATGGCCCTCAAAATATTGCTGCCAACTTGGCGCAACTTCTCAGCTTCAGGGAACTCCTATTAGTTTTCACTTTCAGGAAAACATGATCACCCACTTTGAATTCTCGGTGGGTTTTGTTCTTATCAGCATAACTTTTCTGCCTTTCTTGGGTAGCTTTCAAATTCTGTTTAATTTTTATCATTTGGTCCTCCATCTCCTTGAGTAACTCTGGCCCAACTACTGCTCTGTCAGCTGGATTATCCTAGCTCACTGGAGTGCTGCACTTTCTTCCATAAAGTGCTTCAAATGGGCTCATCTTCAATGATGCATGATACCCATTATTGTAGGTGAATTCTACCAAATGTAGGTAGCCTTCCCATCTTGTTGGTTTGTCCATCACGTACATTCTCAGCATGTCCTCTATTACTCTGTTCACCCTCTTTGTCTATCCATTAGACTCAAGATGATATGCTGTACTAAAATTCAGATTCATTCTAAATCCTTTGAACAGTCCTTTCCATAAATTCGAGGTGAATTTCAGGTCCCTATCAGACACAATCATTTTAGGAATTCTGTGCAAGCGTGCCACTTCTTTTAAGAAGACGTCAGCAACATCTGCTGCCTTGTGAGTGTTTTTCAATGGAATAAAATGGGCATCTTTTGTAAGCTTGTCCACCACAACCATGATTGAATCATGTTGCTTGCTTGTTTTGGGCAATCTTGTAATAAAATCAAAGTCACTACTTCCCACTTCCATTTAGGAATGGGTAAAGGCTGCAATAACCCTGCTGGGTGCCTATGCTTAGCCTTAACTTTCTGGCATTCCATACATCTGGTGATGTATTCAGTGATCTCCCTCTTCAAACCCAGCCAAAAGTAATGGCTTTTGACTACTTTCACAGTCTTCTGATATCGAGGGTGTCCAACATACGTCACATTATGCATTTCTTTTAGAATCGTAAGTTTCAATTCCTGGACATTGGGTATATACACTTTGTCTTTATACATAAGTAATACATCATTTTCCAAGGTGTAACTTTGCCTTTTCTGTGCCCTTTCACTCTGCTTTAGCTTTGCTACCAAATCTTTGTACTGTAAATCTGCATTTGCAGCTTCAAAAATTCTATCCATAATATCAGTCATGTACATGCTAATGGTTGTAGCATGTAAGTCATGCACTTTTCAGCTGAGTGCATAAACCACCTTGTTTTCCTTCACTTTGATATGCTTGATATCAAAGTCGTATTCACACAGAAACTCCATACACCTACTTTGTCTAGCATTTAAGGTTGGCTGATCAAACAAATATTTCAGACCGTTGTGGTCTGTTCTCAATTTGAATCTCCTTCCCATGAGGTAATGTCTCCATTTCCTCAGAGCATGGATGATTGCTACCAGCTCCAAATCATGAGTGGCATAATTCTTTTCATTCTCTTTTAGCTTCCTAGACTCATAAAAGATTACAAATCCATCTTGGTTGAGAACTCCTCCCAATCCTTCCTTACACGCATCTGTGCACACCACAAAATCCATATTTGGATCTGCAATCCTCAATATTGGAGCACTAGTTAACAGCTACTTCAATCACTGGAAACTCTTCTCACACTCTTCAGTCCACTGAAACTTTTTCTCCTTCTTTTGCAAGGAAGTGATAGGGTGAGTTATCCTTGAGAACCCTATTATAAACCTTCTATAGTAGCCTTCCAGACCCATAAAGGATCTAACTTCTGCCACATTCCTTGGGGTTGACCATTATCGGATGGCCTCAACCTTCTCAGGATCCATGGTGATCCCTTCCTCTGAAATAATGTGCCCCAAGTAATGGATCTTCCTTTGATAAAATGAGCATTTGCTCAATTTGGCATATAGTTGGTGTTCTCTCAACACTTGCAGCACCAGTCTTAGGTGTTGTTTATGCTCTTCCTCTGACTTGGAATACACCAAGATGTCATCCAGGAAGACTATGACAAACTTGTCTAAGTAATCCCTGAATACACCATTCATCAAGAACATAAAAACAACAGGTGCGTTTGACAACCCAAACGGTACCACTGTGAATTTGTAATGACCATACCTTGTTCTAAAGGTGGTCTTGCTGATGTCCTCATCCTTTATTCTTACCTAGTGATATCCCGATCTGAGATCTATATTCGAAAATATTTTCGCACCCTTCAACTAATCGAAAAGATCATTGATCCTTGACAGAGGATACTTTCTCTTGACAGTTACCTTTTTCAACTGCCAGAAATCAATGCACAACCTCAACGTCCCATCCTTCTTCTTCATGAATAGGACCGAGGCACCCCAATGTGACACGCTGGGGATAATTTACCCCTTATTTATAATCTCTTCAAGCGTCAATTTCAAATATTTTAACTTTGGCATACTCATTCTATAAGGAGATTTCGACACTGGAGCTGCTCCAAGCATCAAATTTATAGAAAAATAGATGTCTCTCTTCGGAGGTAGTCCAAGTATCTCCTGAAATACGTCCTTGAAATCTGTGAGTACATCATGGTCTCCAATATTTGAGACTTCATCTCTGGATGCTTCCTCCACATAGGCTGCAAATAATTGATAGCCCTTCCTGTAACACTTCTTCAGCTGCATGGCTTAGATTTCTCTAACAGCCATAGCCCTGGGAATTCCTTGGACTGTTTTCCGATTTCCCTCCTCATCTAGGCATGTAAACCTCTTGTTACGATAGTCTAGGAGGGCATGGTGCTATTCCAACTAGTCCATTCCAATTAAACAGTCATAAGATCCTAAAGGCAGAATATTCAATTCAACCTTCGTGCTCAGTCCTTTCATGTCCATACGATAGGACTTCACCAACTCAACAATTTTCCTCTTTGTTCCTGTAGCCAACTGAAAAACCTCAGGAAAAGTACTCAACACCTTGAAAAAGAGATAATTTCAGATAATAAGCCTCTTCGAGGGGGCAACCTCCTTTTACCCCACTTAAATGTTCAAGTACAAGATGACTCAAAATGAAAATGTCTCCTTGGTATATATAGGAGAATAGGAGGTATAATTACAACTAATGGCCTAAAAGCCGACATAAAATAAAATAACATTACTATTATAATATGCCCACATTGGGGGTAATGAGTAATATTAGGGGCTTAACAGCTCCCTTGAGGACAAGTGTTGTCCCTAGCGGCAGGTAACTCTAGTTCTTGTATAAAAGAATAATCTTTCCAAGTGGAATCTTCAGCGGTTAGTTTCCTCCATTTAATGAGATACTCTGAAATGGATCTATTCCTTAGCTAGATAATTCTTGTGTCAGTGATGGCCGAGGGCTCTAATATGATTTTCCTTCCTCATCAAGTTCTTCCAATATGGTTTGAGCTGGGATCTTGTCACCTATATAACCTTCTTTAAGCATGAAACATGGAAAACTTCGATTGTACTCATTGAAGATGCAAAATTAGCTCAATTTGTATGCCATGGTACCAATCTTTTTTGCAACACATTATAAGGTCCATGAGTACTTTGGTGATAATTTATTATCCTTCTTGGCTTGCTTGAGGGACATCTGTTTGTATGGTTGTAGTCCTAAAATACCCAATCCCCTACTTAAAACTTCTTTCTTTCACAGTCATTGTCCTTGTTTCATGTGATTTTTTTTGCCATGGTCAGGTTGTCCCTTTAAGATTTGGAGAATTTGTTTGTTTGATTCGTGTGATATTCCAACTTTACTTGAACCTTAAGATTTTCTTTTAGAGAAGAGTGATGGAAGGAGATTGGGTATCCATAAGGAATTACCTAAATGGTGTCATTTTGTTTGTAGTATGAAAGGAAGTGTTATACCACCATTTACACTTAGGGTAACCATTTGAACCATTGTGTTTGTTTTGGTAGGACAAAGGCGAGGTAGCCTTCTAGACATTTGTTAGCTATCTCGGTTTGTCCATCAAATTGAGGGATGATAGGATGAGCTATGAGGCGATTGGTACACCCAAACAAGATAATAATTCTGTCCAAAATGTCAAGTGAATATGGATCTCTATCACATACAATAATCTTTGGGCTGTCATGCTTAACTTTGAATTGTCTCCATGAATCTGATTGGAAATGTACTAGCTTTGAAGGGATGAGAGAGTGCACAAAGTGTGCATGCTTGGTCAGTCTATCAACAATCACATGATGACACTCTTTCTTAGGACTTTGGTAACACAATGATGAAATCCATGGAAACCTCCTCCCAAGCAGCTGACTTAGGATGGATAATGGTTGTAAAAGACCTGGGTTCTTAATTGTTTCCACCTTATTTTGTTGGCAAACCACACATTTTACCACAAACATTTGGGGCGTAGTTTAAAGATACATCCCAAAAAATCCTTCTTGACTCTATGGTAGGTTTTCAAAGTCCCGAGTGCCCTCCTACTGGAGGGTGTGCAATTACAATAGTACCTTTGTTTGAGTTTGGAGGTTCTTAATGAAATATAAGCGATCTTTGTACCATAGTGAATCATTTTTTCCACATGTAAATGTATAGATGCATTAGATCTTACTTGCAACCTTTGAATGAGAGTCCACACTTTTTGTCATTTTCCATTCATCCCTTGCTTCTATTATCCAATCCAGTTGGATGATCGAGATAGCACAAGAAGGCCTCAACATCTTCATCCTTTCTTGAGGTCATCTGCCACAACATTTTGCTTCCCCTTTTTATAGATGATTTCAAAATCATGGCCCAATATCTTGGTTACCCATTTTGTTGTTCGCTACAGAAGATAGTCTTTGTTCCAAGAAATTATTTAAGACTATCATGATCTATTTGACCTTGAAGTGCCTACCTATTAGGTAGGGATACCCATTTCTTCAATGCATGTAGTGTACCATCATTTCCTTCTCATAAATGGGTTTGTGGTCCTTCCCTTGAGGTGTTAGACTTTCAAAGGAAAGGGGTGCTTCCTTCTTGCATTAGGACAACACCAATTCCATTTCTGAGGCATCACATTCACAATAGGGTTTTGTGGCCAGAGTGCAGGTGGTCAAGATAGAACACATGAACTCTTTCACAAGTTGTTCAATATATTTAGTTTCCTCCGGAGTCCTTGAAAATGCATCCTTCTTAGTTAGTGTCATTAAAGGTGCTGCTATTCTTCCATGGTTCGAACAAACTTGTGGTAGTAACCTATCAAGCCAGAAATCTTCTAATATTTTTTAATGTTTTGGGAATCATCTAGTCCATCCTTGGCCACATGCAATCTTGTTGGGGTATGCCTTGACACCTTCATGAGATACAATATGACCAAATACTCTACCTCCCCTTCACTCCCTAGAAACATTTGGATGGTTTGGAATATAGTTGTTTCTCATGGATAGTTCAACCTTGTCAACATGTTGCATGATCCTCCCAAGATTTGACATAGATTAGTATATCATCCAAAAAATACTAACACAAATTTTGAAGGAAAGGGCTTGAAAATGGAATTATCAACCATGGAATGTAGAAGGTGCATTTGTAAGACAAAAGGCATGACAAAAATTCATAATGGCCTTCATGAGTTGAATGTTTTTTGGGATATCTTCTTCCTTCGATACGTCGATGATACCACGAATGAAGATCAATTTTGTGAAATAGATTTCCTTCATGTAGTTCATCTAACAATTCATCCAATCGGTAATGGAAAACTTATCTTTAATGGTTATCTTGTTGAGCTCTATAATACGGACACATATGCCATGAGCTATCTTTCTTGAATACCATTACCACTAGTGTAGAGTAAGAACTTTTGGCTAGGTCTAATAGTACCATCCTCTAACATTTCTTCAACCATGCACTCAATTTCACTCTTATGGGCATGGGGTACCTATATGGCCTAATGTTGGGAGGAACATTCAGAGAAATTAGGTGAATTTCATGATCATGATTTCAGTGAATTTAGAACAACTTTGGGAATATATTCAAATACTTTGGAATGCTTATCAATGATCCATTGGAAATCTATGAGAATAGATGTCTTAGATGTTTTGAACATCTAGTGAGCATAGTTGTGCAATAATTCCTTGATGCCTTTTTTTCAATAATTTTGTCATCTTGGTTAGGGGAGCTTATCCTGTCTAGAGAGCTTCCACAATGATACCTTAACAATTTATTTTCCTTCCAATGAGAATTTCATGAAAAGTTCTTGAAATTAAAATCCATTGTTCTAATGATTGTAACCATTGGATTCCTTGTACAACATCTACACCACCCATCGGTATAGAAATCCTTGGACTATTCATTTACATATTCCCCCATAGTCTGATTGATCTTATTGCATTTTCGTAATTGATAGTTCCTCCATGCAATCATTACTTGAAACTGCAGTTGTTGGATATACAAAGAAATTGAGATCTTTGGCTAATTTATAGTGAATGAAATTATGAGTACTGCAGGGTAATTAGGACTATTACCTTTTTTTCTTTTGAGTGTATCCTTCAATCTTGAGGTTGAGGTCTAATTTCCTAGCCAAATGCATTGCGATATGCATTGGGAGTCAATCTTAGGACTAAATTGCTTCTCGTTTTCATCTTGAGATGGTTTTGTTCTTGTTCTTCTTCCTCTTCACAATCTATGTAGAATAATTTCTTCTCACCACACTTATGTCCCTTCTTTGTACTTGCTATCACAATTAAAGCATAAACCTTTTTCTTTCTTTCCTACAATTGTTGAGGGGTCAACCTTGTAAGGTTAAGAGGTGTTTTTAGGAGAAGGAACATTATTTCTCTCTATAGATGTTGGGATAGGTCCTTCTAGTAGCCATAGCCATATTTTTTACTTTCAACATTTTCTTGCCACCTTAAATGCATTCTCTCCAATGATTTGGGTTCCCAAAGGCGAACCTCATGTTGAATGTTATCATTTAAATTTCCTATAAATACATCAATCAGGTACTCATCTGGAATATCGGTTACCTTTATATTCAATCTTTGGAAGTTCTCAATGTGTGCTCAGTGGCAGACCAACTTTGCTGAGATTTATCAATTGGCTAAAGAGGTATTTCTCCTTGTATTCTCATAGTGTGCTATCATTTCTTCCATGAAAATTGTCAAGTGACAAATTGATTTGCGAGAACAAACCATGATACCAAACAAATTGATTAGGTTCTAAATATAAAGAGAAGCAATTCGTACCTTTTGTGTGGGTGGCACATTATGGAGATCAAAGAATTGCTCTATCACGAGTATCCATGTGATTGGGTCCTTGCCATCAAAATTCCTCATATCAATCTTATGAGCGTGGTTGGTCTTTAAACCAAATTTGGATTTCTCCATTCTTGATTCACCTTCATGTGTCCTCATCATGAATTTCATGGGATGCATTTTCACTTTTAGTGTCCTCTATTACGAAAATTTTCAATACTTCATGATCTCCCCTTTTAAACCATCCATCTTAGTATCAACAGCTTCTATTGAATCCATCAACAGCTTCCATTGAATCCATCTTAATTATCAACTTAGCTTCCATTGAATCCATCTTCTTTTTGTAGTTCATTTATGTCCCTCGCTTGTTTCTTCACCTTCATCAAAGAGTCCAATTAGAGTTTTCTGGAGCTTATTTGGTGTAGAGGTTCCACACCCCGTGGCATGTTGGTCAATTATCACTTTTGAATCTTGATTTTGGTGTTCACCTTTAGGCGATATTTGTCCTATGTTCTATCTCCCAAGTTTTATTATAGGGGTATGAAACTTTATTTTAATTAGTTCTCTGATATTTCTTCTCTGCAATGCCACATGGGTCCTAATAAAAGTGGATTGTGCCAAGTGGAATTTATGGTAACTTCCTCACAACTTGCCAATTTTTTGGCCTTTCTAGGAGATCTCACTTGTATAGCTGCCCAGCACAAAATGGTTGATATCAAATTCTGAAACTTGCACTAAAATACCACAAACTGTCCATGATCCAATGAAACTGGTCCCACTCAATTTGGATACTCTAGCAAGAAGTTATGATTGTTTTACTGGAACACCTTCCTTGAGACTAGTCAATAGAACTAGTCGGATACCCTATCTTACAAGGTGTATCTACAAGTCAAGATGACCTAGAAGTTGAAATTTTTACCACAGATACCTTAATCATTTTTTTTAAATGGAATCTGGAGTTGGTCTGAGAGCATTACAGAAATTTTTTATAGCGAAAATTCCTTGATGACTCATTTCGGGATGATTCCAAAACCCTAACATGCAGGGATGTATCTTTGAAAGTATAAGGCATCGAGAGCTGAATTTTGAACTAACATACCTTGATCATCTACTAAATATCCTCCAAAGTCGTTCCTTCTAGAAACATTATAGAAAAAAAGGTTATGGCGAAAATTCCACGGTGTCTCCGGATGTAGCGGTGAAACCAAGACCAGACTCACGATACCATATGTGGAACCAAACATCAATATAGCATAGAAAACCTTGGGAAAAGTAACCAAACATCAATATAGCATAGAAAAACCTTAGGAAAAGTACTCAACGCCTTGAAAAAGAGATAATTTCAGATAATAATCCTCTTCGAGGGGGAAACCTCTTTTTACCCCACTTAAATGTTCAAGTACAAGATGATTCAAAATGAAAATGTCTCCTTGGTATATATAGGAGACTAGGAGGTATAATTACAACTAATGGCCTAAAGACAACATAAATAAAATAACATTAATAACATAATATGACCCAATTAAGGGGTAATGAGCCAATATTTGGGCTTAACATCTTCTTGATAAATGAAAACTTTCCACCACCCTAGGATCTACATAACTATGGCTAGCCCCTAAATCGATTAAAATAATAAATGGTCGGTTGTTAATCATACCTTCCACTTCAATCAGGTGCGATTGAAATTCAACTTGTTTGTTGTCGAGGGCTGCATAGATCCTTGGCATTCTACTTCCCATGTCCTCCACTATTTCATCTTGTTGAACAATATGGACAACTCTTTCTTTGCCATTTTTATGGGGACAATCCCTGTACTTGTGGTTCCCTTGATAGCCCCAACACTGAATGGGCATCTGTCTCCGCCTTTGTTTCCCCACTTCAGCCATTCTTGGCTCTCTAAATGATGGATGTCCTTGAGGATTATTTCTGAAAAATGGAGGTTTGTTTCCCTTTTGCCTCTGTTCCTTCTTAAACTTCCTCTGGTCATCCCAAGCCTTCCGATAGGTAGGATTTTTTCTTTGTTATTCATATAATCATTTAGCCCTTCTTATTGTTTCTTCCATAGTCTTAGGATCATCATACTGAATCTTTTCACCAATGGTAGGTGGCAGTCCACTTAGATACCTCTGAATCTTGACAGCCTCATCTTTGATGAATGGAACATACTTCAGTAGTTCCAAGAAACTTCATTCGTATTCATTAATGGTCATGCTTCCTAGCTTGAGTTTAAAGAATTCCTTCATCTCTCTGTCATAGTATCTTTTAGTTAGGTATTTCTTCTCAAAATACCTCTTGAAATCCTTCCAAGTGATATCTTTCTGACTAATGTGCTGCACCTGCACAAACTGATCCCACCACATGGATGATTTTCCTTTCAATTGATACATCGCAATTCTTCCTTCTTCATGAGAGGAATAATTCTACAGTTGGAAATATTTACTCATGCCAAGAAACCATGTTTCGGCATATTCCTCCTTCTTATGTTCTCCATCAAATGTAAAAGGCTTAATCTTATTCATCTCCTCTTTCAATTCATCCACTCCAGATCTTCGGTGTTTTCTTGTAGGGAACAAGCTTGAACTACTACATGCCTCCCTACTGGAATGCTTTGGGGAGTGATGATGTTGTCTGCTACCACTCCTCGATCTTCTTCTCCTCTCAGGGGTCTTGACATTTCTTGATATTATTTTCCTCTCAGGGGTCCTGCAACTCTCTGTCTTTCTTGAGTCACTCCCCTTCTCCAATTTCCTTTCTATTCTTTCTAGGCTCTTCAACATTTTTAGGTTGAATTCACCCTGTTGATGCCTGACTCTCATGATCTTTTGTCTATTAGATCAGCGAGCCTAGGCATCTTTCTGCAATCTTTCAATGAGTTTCATCATATGTCCTTCCTGATCCATCTCTTTTCCATGCCCATTAGAATGTGATCCTTCGATTCCCAGGTTAACATCCCTTCCTACCCTTTTGTCCTCTGTTTCAAAAGCAATTTGCACCTCTTCCAAATTCATACTCAGTGTGGGTTTTCAGTTGTCCTAAAACTTGTTGAAATCTACACACACAACATGCAGTCAACCGAAGTTTGTCGGGCCTTATCCCTTAATAAAAACTACAACAATCATTAACCAACGTGAATAAGAAAAAAGATTTTGAATCCACTAAGTTTTCTGACCTTTGTTTGGCTCTGCAAATTTCAAGACTTCTTGTTTCGAGGTCTCGGTCAACAAGACTCGCATACTCGCTTTCAGGTTTTGGGTTTTTGGTCCATGAGACTCTCATACTCGCTTTCGGGTTTTGGGGTTTTGGTCCATGAGGATCCAATAGTTAAATCCTCGACGGTTCTTTTGTCTTCAAAAATTTTAGGACTTTGGGACTTTAGGGTTTTGGCACTTCGGTTTTTGGGTCTTTGGTACCTAGGATTTCACGAAGTAGTAACTCCAAGTCTCTTGTCACTTCAATCCCTGACTTTCAAAATTTCTATCTCCTTACCCTCCAGGCCCACAGTACAGTTGTCGCCCTTAATCACGGTGGTGGGTGGCACATTCAGGAAGGTTCATGTCAACTTCGGTGATGTCATCGTGTCCCACCACTCTTGCTTTTCTTCTCGACCCACTAGCACGTGGTACACACCCATGTGTCCATGTCCATTCCAAGTGAAATCCAACGATCAAAACTTTTCCAGATCTACTACGCAGATCTTTTTGGTGTTTTGAGGTTTTGGGCATTAGGAGTTCGTGCATCCATGAATCTCGAGATTCCATTTGCCAAAATTCCAAAAATTATGATCTATTCATCCAACGGTCAAGTTCCTCTCCTATGATCTACGATGTAGATCATTTAGGGATTTTGCATATCATGATTTCCATGTTCCTATGCAACTCTCAAGGGTTTTTAAACCCTGCACACGTTCTCTAGATATGACGGTTGTGAGGGTTCTCCTTTCCTCACAAACAGATCCTATGGCTCTTATATTTCTAGTGTGGAGTCCTCTCTCCCTGTGGCCAGATGCCACCCCAGCTGTGGTTTCATAACACCGCTACACCTCCTGAGCTTGGTAACATGATCAAGTAACTCCTTGACACTCAGGAGCATTCAAAGGTCGAAAATTGGTCCTCCGAACACAATTTCTCCTCAAAACCTCAGTCCAAATACCACTCAACTTCCCCATCTAGGCTCACCATCGAAACCTTGGCTCTGATACCATTCTGTAATGCTCCTTCGGGCGTCATCCAACCCACTAGTTGGGCAGACGCTACTTTGTGGAACAACATCATTTTATGCTTAATTAATAACATGCATTTAAAACAGGTTAAACACATTTAAACTCAGAGTAAGCACAAGATTACTTCTGACATAAATAATCCATGGAATTAACATTAATTCATATACATAGCAGAATGCATGATAAATATAATTACACAGACATGCAAAAAAAAAATTAAAACATCGTCTAGTACTTATCTTTGACACGGTGGTGATTCCACAAACCACACGCAAGCCTTCCATGAACCTCCTAGCCTTAGACCATACTGCTCATCAAGCTTAGTAGTGGGTCACCCCCGAGCTGGGACTAAGCTCCACCCCAAGGCAAGGAATCCTAGGCTAGGCTGAGGTTACAGGGAAAATAACACAGAACAACTGGAAGGATTCTTCCCAGGATGCCATCTTACGCCCACTACTCCCAGACTCTCATTCCCCACATGCTTGTTCTGCCCAGGAGTATACACCTTAACAAGCACAGTCCATCGATGCTACACCTCCCTCTTTGGGTCTTGGAAATAGGTCAGATCAGGAAGCCTCAGAGACCGAAGCTGGTGTTGGACACTCTCTGGAAGAAACCACCTCCCAACAAACTCTCTCACCTGGAAAGAGCTTCTCACAGGCCTGACAACCTACCTCTTCCAAAAACAATCACCTCCCTCACCTAGAGAGAGATTACACATAGGCTTCGCATGGACTTAGACTAGCCAACAAGCCACGCGTAGTCCAACATTGCATGGCCACAACAACCAACTAAGAAAATAGACATGGGATTCCCAAACAGGCTCTGCAATCACGGGATAGACTCATGGTTTTGGTTTCAGGATTGCACCAAGAGTACAAATATTCCATGCATAGGCTCAAACTATTCAGATAGAGGATGTACCAGCTATCTAAGAAATCAACACAGGCGTTTCGGCTTTTAGGGAGGCAACCAGGGTATTCTTGTAGAGGTTGGACCATTCTCTTTCAGATGGTCAGGTAGAATGGAGGCAGAACCCCCACCACAGCTCATCTCAACCGTTTTATTTGCATGGGCTTCGGTTGACACTTGTCACCCATGAAGCTGCATGCTTCCATCAACGTGCATTCCTTCCACCCTTTTGGAAGTCACATGTCAATCCAAAAGAACTTAGGATAAAACATAATACTCACATGTCTTTTGGAATAATATTAAAATATTATTCCCCAAGGACTTAAGTCCCTAGGCTCAACACTTAGACCCTAGGCTCCACACTTAGCCCCCTTTTTCCACCTTCCATCCCCTAATCCCTTGCCCACTCTGTGGAAGCTTAGTCCCCCATCACTCATTCATCATGGTCGGTCTGCATGCGGTAGTGTTTATATTTTTATTAATAATGTGCATAGATACATGTAAAAAATCAGGCTCTTGGCCTTCAACACTTAGGCTCTCTGGCCTAATAATCACATAAGCCCACCAACTTATATAAACTTGGCTCACCAGCCTATAAGAAATTTTTACAACTCATTTCATAAACAATATTTACAACTGGTCTCGGCCTTGGGGACGTTACAACATTTGGTTCTAAAATACCATGGGGCTCTACATAGATACATCCAAACTAAAATGGATTTTCTGGACATCTCATCACTCGGTTTTGCCTATCAATATGTTGTTAAAATTGAGTAGAAATTTAAGCACCAGAAAAAATGGGAGTTCAAGTCTGCAAATCCACAACAACCAAAGTATGACAAAGACAACCCTAACAAACAGTCTCCCAAAAACTAGTTCAAGACATAGGAAAAGAAGGGTCACGAGAAGACAAAGAAGGTCACTGGAAAATGGTGTGATTTCCACAAAATCCCCTGGCACAACACCGATGAATGTCGCTCAAAATAGTCATTGGTGGCCAAGATCAAAGACAAGGAGCCGAACCCTGATTCAGAATCTGATTCTGAAAATGCTGGTAAAGGACAGATCATTGATGTAGACCCCACTGCTATTGTCGCGACCACAAAAATTCATCCAGAAGAACCAACAGATCCTGAAGAGGGGGAGTTTCTGTTTCAGTCAAAGATGTGGGTGAAGGGGACCCCACTGAATTTATTTGTCAATAGCAGAATCCAGAAGAACCTCATCTCAATTGAGGTTGTCAAACAATTGGGATTGTCGAAAACACCACACCCGCAACCATACAACATTGGGTGGCTTCGCTAAGGATGAGATCTTCATGTCATCCAATAGTGTCAATTGTCATATGGCATCCAACCCTTCAAGGATGAGGTATTATGTGATGTTTCCCCGCTGGATGTCTGTGATGTTCTCTTGGGCCAGCCATATATGTGGAAGTGCCATGCTATTTATGAGTCTCGACCTCGTAGTGTCATTGTCACTTTAGGGGGTCATATCTACAAAATACTAGAAGTAGTATCCCATACTGCAAAATTTATCTTCTTCACAATCTGTTCAAAAGGAGAACAGAAGGACACTGCAACCACTACAGCATCACCTCAAGCACCTTCTATCCCACAGAAGTAAGTCAACAAGGCTACAAAAAAATGAAAAGATTCATTTTTCACATCGTCCTCTCATGTATCTCGACTTGTTTAACAACCTCAACCTCAACAGGTTCGTGGCAGACTTCAACAAACTAAGCAGGGTGACATCTCCAGCAAGGCAAGCAGCTTACCAAGATGCAGATTCAACAAATACTTTTCCCTCTCCCCCGGGAACTCAACGCAATGGAGACCATTGCTTCCTAAGGAGGGATCATTGATCCATATGGATATCGTTGGCCACCCACCTTTTCCAACTAGTTCAAAATAGTTTTCTGACAATTTTGGTAATTTACTATTTTTAGCATGTTTTAACTTCTGAGGCCATTTTGAGGGCCTAAATGAAGGTTTTTCGAGATCGAGCTTCTCAATGATATATTATGACATGATTGAGGCCCCAAAATGAATCTCCTCGATGATACCTTTCCAATGGGCTATCATGCACTTAAAACGGAGATCGTATTCAAAATTT
Source organism: Picea sitchensis (assembly GCA_010110895.2). NCBI lineage: Eukaryota > Viridiplantae > Streptophyta > Pinopsida > Pinales > Pinaceae > Picea > Picea sitchensis. The sequence continues at coordinate 93,545 of SNQJ01S0014117.1, forward strand.
ATGACCCCAGGAAGTTGATGCACTAACTTACCCAAACGGGGCCCACATGACTTTTGACGCTTCATCTCCTAGGGTTAGGTTTTTGGATGTCTAGGAATTTTGGCATTCCTGTTTATTGTAAAAAGGCCTTCAAATCCTCATTGTAATCATCTTCTTGTGAATGCAAGTAGCCGTCACATCTCTTCTCAGAGATAAGCTGACACCATTCTAGCGAGTCTTTCACTCTATATTTTTACAGTCTCTGTACATTTATTTTATTTATAGAAATCATGTATTACTGTATATATGTGTTTATGGTTGCATCTATGATACATTTATGTTATATTATTTAATATCTGTGATATCTTTGTGCATTTCTTTATTATATCTCCGCTCTCATTTTGTGCCGAAAATAATCTGGATCAGAAACACTAAGTCATCATATTATTCTGAATCACTAGAGTCTACAGAGTACTATTACTAGCAGTTCAACATCTACTCAGGAAGGAAGCCTAGGAAACTTCATGGTAGATGATATGAGGCTCCCTATATTTAGAGGAGACGGATCTGAAGATCTTGACCAGCACTAGTTCCGGTGTGTGTCTGTATGAAACATTAAAAACATCATCGATGAAGCTGTTAAAAGAAACCAGTTTAGCACTACACTGAGGGATCGCGCATTGAGCTAGTACATGAAGCATGTACAAGGACTTGCGCAGCCTAAGCCACTGAATGAGATAAAAAATGCATTGATTGTAGAGTTTAAGAAACCTAATTCAGATTCACAATGTATTACAGAGCTGAAGGAGATCAAGCAGAAGGTAGTCGAACCTGTTTGGGAGTTTGACCAGAGATTCAAGGCCCTAATAGGTTGACTAAACTTCAAGATCCTGGATGAGAAGAACAAATAATGGTTCATCATTGCTCTTTTACCACATATCATATTTCCCCTGATGCAACAGAATATTGCTTTGCAGGAAGAAGCAATGCATATCACCATGAAGCTTGAATCAACCCCCATGGGAGAATCCAACTCAGGTATGAGCTAGATCATGAGTCAGTTAACTAGTTTGTCTTTGCAGGTTGAGGACATGAAAAAGGACAAGGGAAAAAAGAAGAAGGGAAGACATCTAGTGTATCCGATGCAAATCAAAAGGCCATGACAAGGAGCATTGTCCCCTGTCTCACAAATATCTGGCTTCTGGAGCTCTGAGCCCTTTGAATCAAGTCACATTACCCTAGTGAAAAGTATGCAGAAATTGATATTGCATTGGTGAGTTCTATTACATGCAGAAGTACATTCAGACACCCATGAACTTGTATTGCACATTCTGTAAATCAGTAGGGCATGATGACAGATATTGTAGAGCTTATGATCTCATGTATGAAAGATCAAGAGACATATACAAGATCTAAGGTGAAGTACATTAAGAAGGAAACAATGCACAGTATAACTCCCTGGGAAGAGGAAACTTCAATCCTCGTGGTGGATTCAGAGGATAAGGATGAGGAGGAGGTATGGGCCAAGGCCAAGGAAAAATAATATGTTATAACTGCACACAACCAAGACATCTAGCAAGGGACTATCATAACCCTTGTACCACTTGCAGTTATTGTAACTCCTTTGAGTATGTCATTAAGGACTACCCTGTACTGCTAGTGAAGCTTCAGGAAAGAAAAGGACCTCAGTAGAATCCACAAGTACAACTAATATATTTTGAACCTCACAGAGCATACCCTAGAGTCATTGTTATTACTCGAGGAGGTGTTGCTACAGGAGAGGATAGAATGACCCAAGGAAAGATTGCAAAAGACTCAGGTATCAAGAAAGCTACGGAGAGGACTCAAGCTTTTGATGCGAAGAAAGAAAGGAAAATATTTGAAGAAGCAAGGCAATAATTCAATGTAGATCAAGGGTATTCTTCAAAAACACAACCAAAAATTAGAGAATATGGAATGCCTCATGCATTTGATCATTCTGACTCACCCAGAGAGGGAAAAGAGGTAAATAAAGTTGTCAGTTTCTTATATATGTTTATAGAACTGCTTAAAGATGGGAAAGAAATACAAGAACTGCAAAACCTGGTTAAACAATATGATCTAGGGAAGATAGACCCCTTACTAAATAGGGCAGTACACCAAATTGGCAAGAAGAGAAGGACAAATAAAGAATTACACTTGAATGCTCAGATAGGAGAGTATGATATAGACTATGTGGTCCTCGACTTAGGGTCGGAGGTCAATGTCATGATGAAGAAAAACTGGGCACTAATGGGAAAACCGAAGATGATCTATTCCCCTATCAAGCTTCGCATGGCCAATCAGAAATATGTCATCCCATTTGGATGGTTGGAACATGTCCCCGTGGACATCGACAGAGTTAGAACCTTTGCATATTTTGAGGTAATTGAAATTTTTGATGATAGCTGCCCTTACCCTACATTGTTAGGAATCGATTGGGCCTTCAACAATTCTACTGTTGTTGATCTAAATAAAAGGCATATGACATTTGAAAGAGATGGCCTTCGGGTCATTGCACCTTTAGATCCAGATGAGGGTCTTTGATACACAGCGGCTATCAGAGAAGAAGACCATGCATACAAACTGGAAAACATCTGTAAAATAATAGACAAACAACAAGATTATATCAACCCTACAACTGATGGGAATCTGAGCTAGCGAAGTGACAACATGTGTTCATCAGAATTAGAAGAAGCACTGGAGAACTGGTAGAAATAGATGTATGAAATATCTACCAGAAGATGTGCTAGATTAATCAGAGAAGTTCACTGGATCGACACAACAGTGAGTAACTTACCTACATTTGATGGGTTGAACCCTTTAGAAACCTTCCTATCGGAATTTGAAACAAGTGTACCAACACAATAGAGGCTGTTGGCAATGGATGAGGCCATGAAAGCCACACCAGCAAGATGGTGGGGAATGCATAAAAGCAATATTAGAAATTGGACACAATGTCGAACTTTGATGATAGTGTGGTTCTTAGCACAAGTAAAAGGATGCGAAGTAAGGTAGACAGGTCAAAGCTACCCACAAAGAGGCCTATAGTGACATTCCTTGAGAACAATGGGTGCACAAATTCATTAACACACTGAAAACGACCCCTATCAACATGTACCTTCAAGCGGAGCTGCGCCTCGTCACTACAGATTGGGAATGTATGATTCATAATTTTGTAACCACCTTTTTATTTGAAAGTGAATATCCTTCAGTTGACCAAGCATTATAGATTATGAGACAGAAGTTATTCGAACAAACATCTAGCCTCCCTATGGAATAAGAAGAGGACGGAATGGACCGCGCCTCTCCAAAAATTGCAGAGTTGCTACAACATCAATGTCGATGATGATGATGATCCCAGGAAGGTAAAAATCACTGAGATAGAAGGCCAAAGAGATGTGGAAGGACCAGGGGTTGAGCTACCATTTATTGGTCAGCCATTCAAGATAAAAAAGGTCAATATTGGAACAGAGGAGACCCCGAATCTTGCTAATGTCGGAGATTATTGGGATGTTGCTACCATTGACAAGATTACAGAGCTATTGCACAAATATTAGGACTTGTTTCCAACCAAGTTCACTAATATGAAGGGTATCAAAGGACCTACGGGAGATATGAGAATAACTTTGAAGCCATATACGAATCCAGTCAAGCAAAGACCCTACAGATTGAACCCAAAATACAAGGAAAAAGTAAAGATTGAGCTCAACAAAATGTTGGAAGTAGGGATTATTGAACCTGTTGAAGAGACGGAGTGGATCAGACCTATGGTAGTACAAGACAAGAAGACAGGAGAAATTAGGATATGTGTGGACCTCAGGAAGTTGAATGATGCCTGTCTGCATGACCCTTTCCCTACACCATTCACTGATGAAGTATTAGACAACGTGGGAGGCTAGGAGCTGTATTGTTTTACAGATGGATTTTCAGGATACCATCAGATATGGATTTTCAAAGAGGACCACCACAAGACCACATTTTCCACCGAATGGGGATCCTACCAATATACAGTAATGCCATTCGGACTGAAGAATTCCCCAACCATCTTTTCCATGGTGTTGATTGAAGCATTCAAATAATTTATGCATAACTTTTTAGAAGCATATTTTGATGATTGGACTGTGTTTAGTTTGTTGAAAAATAATATTGAATGTCTAAGTCTAATGTTGGACAAATGCAGGCAGTGTCAAATTTCTTTAAATATGAATAAGTGCATCTTCTTATCACCATTTGGAGTACTATTAGGCCATATTGTATGCAAGCAGGGATTGTTGGTTGATCCATCAAAAATTGCAATTATATTTGATTTGCAACCACCTACTTCAGTCAAACAACTATGCACTACGCTAGGACATACTGGCTATTACAGGAAATTTATTAAAGGCTATGCCCAAATCACAACACTGATGGAGAAGATGTTGAAGAAGGATTGTCTGTTTGGCTGGACAGACGAATGACAATAGAGCTTCGACACACTAAAACACAAGATGGTCATTGCACCCATTTTGGTTTTTCCATATTGGAACAAGGAGTTTCATGTGCATGTCGATGTGTCTTCTATTGGACTATGAGAAGTACTGACACAACTAGGAGAAGAGGAGATCGACCACCTATTAGATTTCACTAGCAGGAAGCTATCTACAGCTGATATTAACTACACCACTACAAAGAGAGAAGGATTAGCCATGGTGTATGTGCTGCAAAAATTCTTCCACTACTTGTTGGGAGGACACTTTAAAATGTTCACAGATCACTCTGTTCTGAAGTACCTAGTCAGCAAGCCAGTGTTGGGGAGGCAAATCTATAGATGGATTCTGTTGTTTCAAGAATATTATTTTGAAATCATAGTTAAACTAGGAAGAATGAACAAGGGCCTTGACCACTTGTCGAGGTTGGAACATGGCGAAGAACCCACCAGCTTAGAGGATACACTACTAGATGCACAACTGCTTGCCATTAGAAATATTGATGACCACTTCGCAAACATTGTCTAGTTCCTGTCAACAGGAATGGCACCAAGAGAGTATACAATTGCCCAGAAGAAACAACTACTAGTGCGTTGTAGAATTTTCACTGATTGTTGGTCATCTATAAAAGATGGGACCTGATGAGATACTAAGAAGATGCATTATGGAGACAGAACGCCCATTGATCCTTGCAGAATCTCATGAAGGCATCGCAGGAGGACATTATGCAGGGAAAGAAACTATGCAAAAGGTTCTACGAGCTGGCCTTTGGTGGACTACCTTACACAGAGATGCTAAATATTATACTAGAGCATGTGATGTATGCTAGAGAGTTGGAAAACCATCCCGAAGAGATGAAATGTCATTAGCATCGCAGATTACCCTACAAGCATTTGAAAATTGGGCCATTGACTTTGTGGGACCTATAAACCCACCAGGAAAGAACAAAATACCAAGGTACATTATTACTGTGACAAAATACTTAACCAGATGGGCCAAAGCTAGAGTAGTCAAGGATTGTATTGCAACTATAGCTGTGCATTTTATATTTGATGACATAATAACCAGATTTGGATGCCCCAAGATCCTTATGAGTGATCAAGTCACACACTTCATCAATAAGACAGTTGATTCTTTGACTGAAGAATTTGCAGTACACCATCAAAACATAACACCTTACCATCCACAAGTAAATGAGACAGTTGAAGCATTCAACAAAATCTTGGAGACAGCATTGACAAAAATTTGCACTATGAATAGGGATGACTGGGATCTAAGAGTACCTACAGTACTATGGGCCTATAAAACCACTTACAAGAAATTAACAATGCAGACCCCTTTCAAGTTGCTTTATGGTCTTGAAGTTGTTGTCCCGATGGAATATTTGGTACCAAGATTAAGGATTGTTGCATTCACATACATGGATGACACTGGCGTTGTTCGCGAGAGGATTGCACAATTAGTTGAACTGGAAGAAGACAGATTCATTATCGGGTTCCATCAGCAAGTTCAAAAGGAAAGAGAGAAGGCCTATCATGACAATCACATCAAGAAGAAGGCATTCAAGAAAGGTGACTTAGTGCTAGTGTATGATAGTAAGTTTATAAAACACCCTAGGAAGTTCAGAACACATTGGCTTGGACCATATGAAATTGCCTATGTTATAGAGGGAGGAGCTTCATAGTTGAAGACATTAAACAAAGAATGGAAGGAAGGTCTGGTGAATGGGATTCAACTGAAGTTGTACTATTACAACTAGTTGCCTCACAACCTGAAGTAAAAGCATGAGGAAAAGGGTCTAGGTACCAAGTGTAGTTGAAACTGGGTACCTGACACAAAAAAGACAATCTGCACAAGGAGGGAGAGGAGGCATAAAGCAGAAAGAAAAGGTTGCACTGCACAATCCAATTCGAAGCAAAACAAAGGAACCATATCTAAAGTGCCTCGGGATGAGTCATAGGTGAGTGTTGGGGACCTATTGGCCCTTGGTTATGGAAAGAAGTGAAGTACAAGGAAGAAAAGGTTAAAATCAAGCTTCAGAGGAGACACAATGACTATCACTGGGTCGAAATGAGAAAAAGAGAAGAAAATATGGAGCGAAGTGCAGAAAAGCAAGTCGTTGGATGAGGAGTTCGAGGATGACAGATCATCAAGGAAGATGGATCGAGGACAACTCGGAAAGTGGAAAAATCCACCATTGGATGCTTTGGATCATCGCGCGAGAAGGAAGGAAAGACAGGTTGGCGAAGCCCAGAAAAAGAGGGTCAAGTTGACCTAGGGTTTCAGACACCTAGGGTTTTGGTATTTAGGGTTTTGGCACCTAGGTTTCGGCCTAAGGCTATCAGTGAGGTATTGTAATGTATAAATAAAGGTCAAGAGGACCTCAGTCGGGTTGGTATGATATTGTTGTTGATCTAGTTCTATTTTTGTGTGTGAGATTACTGTGTTGAGAGAGAGAAGTGTTGAGAGAGAGAGACTTATGGTATTGTAAGATCTTCATTTGTGTGAAAAGATCAAGTCCTGCAGCGGGGTGCGCGGGAAAGGGGAGAGAATAGAGAGAAGAAAGAAGATCTACTAGCTGAGAGAACAGACAAGAACTGTGTTCTTTACCTTAATAAATCACAAGCACAATTTTTTGGACGTAGCCCTAGAGAGAGGGTGAACCACGTATATCTTGTGTTGTGTATGTGTGATTGATGCTTTGATCTCTGTTGTTGTTATCTTGTTATTTGAATTACTCTGTTAGATCAGATCTATAACTGCACAGGATAGATCTGGCTTGATAAGTGATAGGTACATATTGTGTTGTTGTTCTACTAGATCCACTTGATATTCCCCTGGTTGTAGACATCTCTATCCTGCAACCCCCTCATAGCCGCTTCAGGTGAGACTGCATCTGCTTCATAGGTGTTGCTGAAAGGGCCAGTAGCTTGGGCTTGTTGGTGCACTCTTGGAGTGAACCTTGGGTCTACCCCCGTGCCAACAACTTTGTTTAACTTTTATTTAACTTTTGTTTTATTAATGTTTTATGTGTTTTTTATTTTTGTTTTTGTTTTATGTATTTTTATATATGTTTTTAATTTTTTAATTATTTAGTTTAATTATTTGTTTTCATATATTATTATTTTTTTACAAACCTAGGTTTTAATTAATTATTAATTTATTTATTATTAACAATCATAACCTAGTTTTACTAATCTGATTAAATTAACTTTACTAAGCTAATTAATATGAACAATTCCACTAACCATTTATTATTAACCTATTATTTTTTATCCTAAGATTGTTTATTCATGTAGGGATGAAATTGGTGAAGGGATGAAGAAATGAAGGGAGAGGGAATGAAGGGTGCAATAAGGTGAGGAAGGATTAGGCAAAATGGATGGAGGGAGAAGTGAAATCAACTGAGCCCAACAAGCCAGATGTCCTCATTACGAGAGCAATGCAAAATAGATAATTGAAGACTCAAATCACCTATGATTATAGGACCCCAACATAGGCTCCACCTAGGGATGAAAAATCTTTCAAGAGGTGAAAAGAACCACAAAACTCTAAACACACCGACCAGTGCTTTATCCGTTGGGCTAATCCCAAAACTTTATTTTGCAACCTGTACCTATTCTAATCTTTCAATTGAAACCAAATCAAACTGAAGACTAAAATTTGAAATTGTGATTGAAAAATTGTTGAAAGGGATGCTCAAAGATATGATCTTATTTGCACACTTCTACCTACCCTATACTGTTGAAAATCATGCTGAAGTAAATAATACAAAAATTCCAATGAAGACACTCAAGTAGATGTTGAAACAAGTGGACTGCTTGACTTGTTGTCAACACAATCAAAAGGACAACTTGACCTTTTGTCCACATAATCAAAATTGCAAAGTGTAATGGCCACTGCTGAAAACATGATTGATCTTTTATGATGAAAAAATCTTCAATGTAGTCTTCTATGGGATCAGGAAAGACACAACCTATTTCTTGACTTTGAACAAATTTATGGTCATAATTGGGTATGACACATATGATTTTTACATCATTATACACTTCTTGATATGGCTGCAAATTTTTTGTTGAACTTTGAAATGAGACTTCTGCTAAAACAATGATGAAATTACTAAGACAATTGAGAGAGGGGGGGGCGGGGGGGGAGGGGTGAATCAGTTGTTACCGTTCTTAAAAGCAATTTTATGCCTATTAAAATATTATTAACCTTCTCAAGTGATCATCAAGATTATGCAGAACATGTGCAGCATAAAGAAGAAAACATCAATCACACGCAGCATAAATAGAAAACATCAATCACACATATGATATACACAGAGATATATATTCACGAGGAAACCCATAAAGGGATAAAACCTCTTCTTATTCGAATGATATGTAGTCTTTTAAGTTCTTTACATCATCTTTCTTTGAGAACCAACTCAAAATGAGGCTACAACCTCTTCTTTAACAAGCTGCAACTTGTTGAGAGAAACAACTCTCTAGTTTCTCTAGCACCAACTAGAAGGAAGCACCAGCTCCCTGAGTGTTCCGTCACCAACTGGATGGAAGCACCAACTTCTAGTCACACAGGCACCAACCTGCATAATAGAGAACAATGGTTCTCCATTACACCACCCTACCACCCTGGTTTTTTTTGCTGCAACCAGATGGAAGATACAACCCCTTGTGTTCAAGAACCTACTTGAAACTTTGAGCACAATAGTCCTCCCTAGAACCACCCTACCACCTTGATATATAAATATTTGCTTGTTGAAATTTATTACAGTGATACAGTATTTATCAATGGCTTACCAGTCTCATCATTGTTCTGCTAAAATGGTCTGCTCTGGCTGCATAAGTGTCTTCCTACTCACATCTTCTTGCACTTAAGTTCTTGTATAGTCTGTTGTTTTCACCATTTCTGGTCTGTCCAGCTTATGTTCTTCATCTCTGCATTTTCTTTGCTTTGTTTCTTCGATCTTCTTGATCACATATAGTTCAAATTATTTTTCTGAGAAAAAACAACCTCTCTTTGTCATGCCATATTTCTTTTATTCATGCCCTCATCCTTCGTTACACTCTGAATATCCAATGCCCAGGTCAAGAATAAAAAATTCTCAAGAACCATGATTCCAACGCCCTAGAACAATGATTCAACTAGTGTAACTGAATCATAACTGATAAAAAAACCACGAAGTGAAACATCAACCCTTTGATCACATTTTGTTTGATCAACACCATTGGATTATACACACAGAGGCATTTTTGACTTTTCAATGTATAACCTCTGACGTGGATCCTAGAAGCACTATCTCCTTCCCCTGTCTTATGTTGATGTGACCTTGGGCAATGATCTCATGTGACCATCTGATTGTGGGCGTGGCCAAAGGTGGTTTGAGGGAAACCCTCTTTTTGGCCTACAATTTACTACAAATATCTGTGTTTCCTCTCTTCCAAAACATGGTTTTGATTGCGGCCCCCCTTCAACATTTCAAAATTCACACACCTTCAATCCCCACAATGAGACGGGATCGTCAATCTCGCTATCTTAACGGTGTTCCTGAATGGACGGTTCAAATTTGTTCTTTCACTATTTGTGGATCAAATCTAACTTCCTTAAATTAACGGTTGTGATTTATTTCGTGATCCGGGCTCTGGGAGTTTCAAATCTCAAACAATGCTTTCCTCCATACGCCAATCTTCTGGAGTCAATGATCTATGGACACTTGTCCTTCTTAATCAATGGCTCTGCCTCTACTTTGGGGATTTTACCTCTCAACTAGATCAATGGTCCTGTGTCACCTTTCTCGATCAATGGTAGAGATCTGCTTCACTACTCCGGGCTTCAACGATTTCAATTCTCAACCTTCACTCTTTCCCATAATGCTTTTAGCTAGAGTCCACAAATTCCTGCCATGTGTCCTCATCGAATCAATGGTCCTCGTTCACTTCAAGAATTTGACCTTTCAACCAGATCAATAGTTCTGTTGTCCCTTTCTCGATCAACAGTCGAGATCTCCTTCGGGTCTTCGAAATTCTGAAATCTCAAATCTCAAACTTACGCTCTAGATCAGATGACCCAGATTCACTTCAAATGATCCAACGCTTGAGATCTTCTTTATACGATCTGACGAATGAGATCTACTTCATATGATCTGACGATTGAGAATGTATTTCGTCTCTCTGGCTCTTCGAACTTCGAGTATTTCAACTTTCAAGTTGCCAATTCTTCCGAAGTGAGATTCCCTGAACAGTAACCTCCTCGCAACTTTTGACATGAACCAGATGTTTTTCATCGATCATGTTCTTAGATCAATGGCTTGATCTATCTTCAATGAAGCTTTGCCTTGGACTAAATCCAATGGCTCTCCATTTTTTCTTATCCTATCCTTCCACTTAATTCAATCCGAAGGATCATGGAGATTCAGATAATCGAATTCTCAAACCTTGTGCCACTTTTATCCTATCCTTCACTTAACTTGATCCGATGGCTGATGGATATTTGGGTGATCGAATTCTCAATAGTTTTGGTTTGTCCTATGGAGATGTTGATCATTATCACATTTATGTACTACGCTTTTTGTTATGAGATTTGATCTCTTCATACTGTTCTCTTCTCCTCCTGATCTTATGATTTTCCTTTTTTCCATCGTCGCTACTGTTCTTTCCATCAATGAAAAGCACACGCTACCTGTAAAACATGCCAACAATCTCCCCCTTTGGCATTGATGGCAACCCTGAAATGATGCACTATTATGATTACACCTCCAAATGTAGCATCCAGACCACACCTTTTCTCCCCCTTTGACATCAATGTCAAAAAAAACATGCTCCCCCTGAGCTGTTGTAGTACTTTTCGGAGGTATCAGAGATTCAACTAACACATACTCTCCCTAACAGATAGGTTATTTTAAATTGATAACAGTGTCATGCCCAACTTCTGGCGTAGATACTCAAACTGAGATTTTGGAATTGGTTTAGTGAAGATATTAGCAATCTGATATTTGGATGGAATATAATGCAAAGAAACAATAGTGTTGGTCACCTATTCTCTTAAGAAGTGATACTTGATGGGTATATGCTTGGTCTTGGAGTGAAATACAAGGTTCTTTGACACACTAATTTCACTAGTATTATCACAATGAATTGGGATCGGTGCAGTATATTTTACCTCCATGTCTGCAAGTGTCTGAATCATCCACAATACTTGGGTACAACAAGTGGCAATTGCAATGTATTCAGCTTCTGTTGTTGATAAGGAAATGGAACCTTGCTTCTTGCTCAACCATGCTATAAGGGAATCTCCTAAGAAGAATTAACCTCCACTCATGCTTTTCCTTTCATCCACGTAGTTAGCCAAATCAACATCTGAATAGACTAATAGTTGAAAATTATGATTCCTAGGATACCATAGGCCATATTGCATTTTTCCTTTCAAGTATCTGAATATTCTTTTGACAGCTCACAAATGACTCTGTTTAGGTGCAGCCTGATACATTCCTACCATTCCAACAACATGCATTATGTATGGACAGGATGTTGTGATGTACAATAGGCTGCCTATCATAGAACTATATGAAATATGATCAACATCAGGTGAGTCATCATCCTTTCTTAACTTGGATCCAGTGACCACAGGTGTGCTCATAGGTGTAGAATCTTCCATTTGAAACATTTTCAACATCTCTTTCAAATACTTTTCTTGAGATATAAATATCCCTGCAGAATCCTAATTGATTCATAAACCAAGAAAATATGACTATTCTCCTATCATGGACATCTCAAACTCAGTCTTCATTGAATTAGCAAACCATTGAACTGAAGGTTCATTAGTGCATCCAAAAAAATTTCATCTACATAAACCGAAACAACTAATAAATCATCACCTTTAGAATTAATGTATAGATTACTTTCAACAATACCTTTTTTGAACCCTTTGTCCTGTAGAAATTTTTCCAGTCTATAATACCAGGCTCATGGTGCCTGTTTCAGTCCATATAATGCATTTTTCAATTTACAGACATAGTCAAGATTATCTGTCAATGAAAATCCTTTAGATTTCTCCACATATACATCTTCTTCTAGATATCCATTAATAAATGTTGAATTAACATCCATCTGATATACTTTAAAGTTCTTATGACATGCATAGGCAAGAAACATTTTGATGGCTTCCAATCTTGCCACTGGTGCAAAGGTTTCATCAAAATCCTATCCTTCAACTTGTGCATACCCCTTACATACCAATATGGATTTATTCCTAACAATTTTTCCTTGTTCATTCATTTTTTTCTTAAGCACCCATTTGGAGCCAATTACATTCTTATCTGCAGGTATAGTAACAAGCTCCCAAGTATTGTTCTTCTCAATTTGATCCAATTCCTCATTCATCGATTTTAACCAATTTACATATTTACTAGCTTCATTAAAGTTCTTGGGTTCCACCATGGATATGAAGGCTATATGTTATTGCTCAGTGTCTTTGATTATCCTTCTCCTGGTTTGTACACCTTTGTCTTTTTCGCCAATTATCTAACTTGCAGGATGATTCTTTTGAATAATTCCGGAGGGAGGATTTGATATTGTTTGCTGATTTGAGTCTGCCTAAGTATTTGTATCTTCATCTGACTCCGAGTATTCTCTTTCTGACTCTTGGACCTGTTCATCTTCAACTTCAACTATATCCTCTGTTGTTGATTCAACACTTCTTACATCTCGTACCGGTATTTCTTCATCAGCTTTTATGTCAATACAATCAACCAATTTATGCAGCCTCTTATTATAGCATCTGCATCCTTTACTATTTGTAGCATACCCTAATAAGATACCTTCATCATCCCTGTCATCATATTTGCCAAGATTTTCATCATTGTTCTTGATATAACACTTACTCCCAAAGACTTTAAAATGCTTGATTGAAGCAGGTCTTCCAAAACATAGTTCATAAGGATTCTTGTCACTTTGTGACCTGAGATGAGATTTGTTAAGAATATGTATAGATGTATGAATTTATTCTACACAATATGTCTGAGAAATATTCTTTTCATTCATCATTGATCTTGCAATCTGTTGAATTGATCTATTCTGCTTCTCAACTACTCCATTTTGTCGTGGAGTCCTTGGAATAGTATACTCTCTTTTGATCCCATGTTTATCACAAATATCTTTGAAGTCTCTTGAACTAATCTCTCCTCCTCTATCTGAACTTACTACCTTTAATATTTTTCATGTTTGATTCTCATTCAGAGCCTTAAACACTTTGAATTTTTCAAATGTTTCAGATTTTTCTTTCAGAAAGGCAACCCATGTAAGTCTAGAATAATCATCAATAATCAACATGAAATAATTTTCTTTTTCTATACCTTCCTTCCTTGATGGTCCACATAAATCCATATGTACTAACTGAAGAGGTTTCTTTGTTGATGCAAAGTTCTTAGATTTAAACTCCGTCCGAGTAAGATTTCCTATTTGGCAAGGTTTGCATACAGAATCACATGGCTTTGATATTTTTGGAAGATCTTTTACTACCACACTATTTCTAAGTTTGATTAAATGATCAAAGTTTAGGTGTCCAAGTCTCTTATTCCATAACCAAATTTCATCATACTTTCTTAAGTGACATTCTTCTTTTTCTTCTTTCAAAACATAGACATTGTTTTCTGTTCTTGTGCCTTTTGCAATCAATTATCCTGAATTCACAGATTGTATTTTACAATCTTTAGAAGTGAAGACAACTTGACATCCTCTGTCACAAACTTGATTGATACTAAGTATTTTATGTTTCAAACCATATACAAACAACACATCTTGAGCTTTCCCTTTGCCATTACTTAGACTTACCATTCCTTTACCTTTGATTTTTCCTGGTGCATCATTTCCAAAGGTTACATTTTCTGATTTTCTTTCACTTAGAGACAAAAACTTACTTTTATCTCCATTCATATGTTTGGAACATCCACTGTCAATATACCATGGGTTATTTTGTCTTTGAGCTGAAAGTACTAGACCATAATTTTCACTATCTTTGTTTTTCCATGTGCTAGCATTTCTAGCTAAGGGTTTTATCCTTGGGTCTGCTCTGTAATTCTTTAGATGGCAGTTTGCAGCTTTGTGGATGAATTTATGATAGTTATAGCATTCGAGATCATTATTCAATAGGTCAAAGTGATTGGTGCAACTTTGTCTACTCATTGGTTGTTTATTTCTATGTTGCAAAGATTGCTTATTTCTTGATCTCCTTAGTTGCATGTCTCTGAACTTAATTTGACAATTTGCAATCTTATGACCGAAATTAGAGAAGTAAAAATAGTAACCATGGAATAAATTTCGGTACCTGAAGGATGGAATTATTCTTGGCATTTGTTTCTCCACCTTCTGATATCTTTGTTTTTTATCAGGGATCATCTTGTCTTTATTAGATTTTAGTGGCAGAGTACTCACATGGTCTGAATTTTTGTTGACTTGAAATTTGATTGTCTACTTTATGTATGTTTGTTGCTTGAACCACTCACATAGCCTAAACCATTGTTCAACAAAGGATATCTCTGTTTTCTCATAATTTTGTTTAGTTCTGCCGAGGCTTTAATGCTTGGAAGATTCTGATGGTATAAGGCCTGAAATTTCTCTAGATCTTTTATGACAACTGCTACTTCAACTTCCAAAGCTTCACATCTCACCTTCTTCATTGCTAATTGTTGTTTTAGAGTGTCCTCTATTTTCTTTGCCTCTTATAACTCCACTTTTAGCAGGGCAAAGTCTTCATCAAGGTTTCTACCATTCTTTTCAAACTGCATCAACAACAGTTTTTGTTTTCTCTTCTTAAGTCTGAGTTTGTCAATGTAAGGTAGCTAGAGAGGTAGTAGGGGGGGGGCAGAGGGCCCATAGTGATAATAGTGGAGGTCATTCAATGTAAGGTGGACTAGGTCCACTATATTATTAAATAAGGCCCACTATGGTAGTTAAATATAATAAATGGGTAGTTATATATAATAAATGAAAGAGGACTTCTTAGAAGGTTCTACTTCTAGAAGATTCCTCCTCTAGAATGTTCTTAGGTGATGGTAGCACTATATAAAGGTGTTCAAGAAATGTAAGGGAAAATGAAGAGAAATGTTGTGTTTGGAGCTGAATCTCATTAGGAGGAAGCCCCCTCGAAGAGGCAAGTGAACATGAGAGGATCCCTTCCATAATAGGATCCATTGTATGGTGTTTCCCTACCTCAAGGGTTTGGTAATAATAAAGTGTGGTTTCTTCTATGTTTCTTTGTGAATCTATTGTGTATTCAGTATTTGTGGTGATTAAATTTGTATATCTATTCAGGTTCTTAACAAGTGGTATCAGAGAACTTTCTTAGGTAGACATTGTGGACAAATCTTTTTTATTTTTGCAGATTTGTTTTCAGAGAAAAAAAAAAGAAAAAAGAGGGCCGCGACATTCCAGAAATTTTCAGCATATTTTTGTGAAATATTTGCATAAAAAAAATGTATATCTGAGTTCCTCTCAGTTAAACACCCAAGTTGAAAAAAAAAATCGTCCGAAATGGAGTCCGGGAAGTCAAGATATTGAAGTTTTAAAATCTGCAATTTTTCAGGGTTTTTTCAGCGGATGGTGGCATGATTTTTTATTTCTGTAGCAACTGGAGGCCTAATTTTCCAAAATAAATTACATATATGAGTTCCTCTCACAATTTCACCCAATTTCAAAAAAAAAAATCAGCTGAAATGGAGTCCGGGAAGTGAAGTTATGAGCATTTTAAATTCGACAGTTTTTCAGGGTTTTTTCCGGAAAACGCCGCGATTTTCTGTAGTAAGTTATTGTTCTATCTTTTGGGTTTTTTCATGAAAGATGTAGGAACGAAGAGTTCATAGGGTCTCAAATGGATATTTCCTCTCAATCCCTCAAAGAAATTCTTGAAACATTCAAATCTCAATTGTATGATACATTGAATGATAAATTGGATGTCTTTGTAGATGGCCTCACAAACGGCCTCAATGATAGTTTTCATAGTATTCAAAATTCATTGGATAACATGCAAGAGAGATTTCTTATGGCGGACATTAGGGATGAATATAATCAATAAATATATTCTTGGTATGATCTCTAGTTTGATTGCGATGATTGTATATGGATAGTTGTCATTTCTGGAATGACAACCACTTCCATATTTTATTTGATGACTCTACTCCAACTTTTGTAGAGAAAATCAATGTCCCACATCAGGAGCTAGTTACCAACATCCAGCCCACATATTTTACAATGGTATTGTTCCTTCTAGATTCATCTTTGATCCTCTCCCACTATGTGGATGAATATTCTTATTTGGATCCACATGATAGATGTCAGTATCAGGAGCATCATTTTTAGTTGGTTATTGGGTGCCGATATCTTCTGTGTGGAGTTCACATGAGCACTTGGACATGGGACCCTAGTTTAAAATGGTGGTTGGACTACTTCATCATGGTGGATTTCCTTTCTACATGGGACCTTGGCTCTTCAGTCTTCTTTAACATTATGGTCCACAATTATCCATGGGACCCTGGTATATGGTTGTACATCAAGTGTTGAGGACAATTCTTTCATAAGGGGAATGGAATGTAAGGTAGATAGAGAGGTAGTAGGGCGGCCTAGAGGGCCCATAGTGATAATAGTGGAGTTCATTCAATATAAGGTGGACGAGGTCCACTATATTATTAAATAAGGCCCAATATGGTAGTTAGATATAATAAATGGGTAGTTAGATATAGTAAATGAAAGAGGACTTCTAAGAAGGTTCTACTTCTAGAAGATTCCTCCTCTAGAATGTTCTTAGGTGATGGTATAACTATATAAAGGTGTTCAAGCAATGTAAGGGAACATGAAGAGAAATGTTGTGTTTGGAGTTGATGCCCATTAGGAGGAAGCCCCCTCCAAGAGGCAAGTGAACATGAGAGGATCCCTTCCATAATAGGATCCATTGTATGGTGTTTCCCTACCTCAAGGGTTTGGTAATAATAAAGTGTGGTTTCTTCTATCTTGCTTTGTGGACCTATTGTGTATTCAGTATTTGTGGTGATTATATTTGTAGATCTATTCAGGTTCTTAATAGTCAATCTCTTCTAAAGAACTGATTAGTTCACCTTTCATATCAACCACAGCTTATTCATCATTAAAATCACCTCCTGCGATTTTATTATCATAATCATCTTTGGCCATAAGCATAAAGTCATTAACCTTATCTTCACAGGAAGAGTCACTGTCAGTATCTTCTGAAGAGTCATCATTGTTTACACATAAACTTTTCTTTTTACCAAATCTCTTGGATTGGTCCTTCTTCTTGTGTGGACACTTAGATGTAAAGTGACTTATCTTTCCACAGTTAAAATATTTGAAGGGCAACTTGCCTTGGTATTTTCCTGATCCTTTCTTTAACCTTCTCACAAATTTTGCCTCAATATCATCTAATTCTAAATCAATATTCTTGTCTACTTTAAAAGATGCTTCTCTAGTGGTGGATTTGTCTTTGCTAATCCTAATTTCATAAGCAGTTATAGTTCCTAGGAGTTGATCAATATACAGAGTTTTAAGATCATTCAGTTCTTCTATTGCAAAAACTTTTGGATTAAATCTATCAAACAGAGACCTTAAAATCTTCTGAACTAAAAATGCATCTTCAATATTCTCACCAAGACCCTTCATAGAATTCACAAGCTCCTCAACTCTTAAAAAATATTTACCAACTGTTTCATCCTCATTCATCTTTAGTTGTTCAAATTTCAATCTATGTGTCTGAAGTTTGGCATCTTTTACTTTCTCATCTCCTTCATAACTGATAATAAGTTTATCCCACATTTCTTTGGTAGATTCAAGTTGTATGACCTTTACAAATTCAGCTTCAACAAGCCCACTCAAGATAGCATTCATTACCTTTGCATTGAAGCTATATTCTAACTTATCATCTTTGGAAGCTAACACAACAGGTTTTGTATATCCAGTCTCTACAACATCCCAAACATCAGCACCTAAGGCCATGATGTATGTTCTCATTCTAACCTTACAAAAGGCAAAATTTGTTCCATCAAACATAGGAGGCTTATTGATTGAAGTTCATTCATGGTTTTTCATGTTTGAGCTTATTGATCTACCTTTAAATAAAAAGGAACCCTCTCTGATACCAATTGTTGGAATTACTAAGACAACTGAGAGGGGGGGGGGGGTGTGAATCAATTGTTAATGTGCTTAAACAATTTTATGCCTATTAAAATATTATCAACCTTCTCCAAATGATAATAAAAATTATGCAAGACATGAGAAGTAGAAATAACAAACATCAAACACACATATGATATACAGAGAGACAAATATTCACGAGGAAACCAATAAAGGGAGAAAACCTCTTCTTCTTCAAATGATAGGTAGTCTTTTAAGTTCTATACGTCATCTTTCTTTGAGCACCAACTCAAAATGAGGCTACAACCTCTTCTTTAACAAGTTGCAACTTGATGAGAGCACCAACTCTCTAGTTTCTCTAGCACCCACTAGAAGGAAGCACCAACTCCCTGAGTGTTCCAGCACCAACCTCCAGTCCCACAGGAACCAACCTTCATAACAGAGAAAAAATGTTCTCCCTTGCACCACCCTACCACCCTAGTTTTTTTGGATGCAACAAGATGGAAGCTACAACTCCCTTTGTTCAAGAACCTACTTGAAACTCTGAGGAAAACAATCCTCCCTAACACCACCCTACCACCCTAAGATATAAATCTTTGCTTGCTGAAATTTATTACAGTGATACAATATTTATCAATGGCTTACCAGTCTCATCATTGTTGTGCTACACCGGTCTTCTCTGCCTACATCAATGTCTTTCTACTCACATATTCTTGCGCTTAAGTTCTCATATAGTTTGTTGTTTTCACCATTTTTTCTCTGTCCAGCTTATGTTCTTCATCTCTGCATTTTCTACGCTCTGTTTCTGCTATCTTCTTGATCACATATAGTTCAACTTATTTTTCCGAGAAACAACAACCTCCCTCTATCACAACATCTTTCTTTTATTCATTCCCTCGTCATCCATTACACTCTGAATCTCCAACTCCCAAGTTGGGAATAAAAAATGCTGAAGAGCCATGATTCCAACACCCTAGAACAATGATATAGTTAGTGTAACTGAATCATAACTGATCAAAAAACCACAAAGTGAAACAACAACCCTTCGATCAGATTTTGTTTGATCAGCACCGTTGGATTATACATGCAAAGGACTTTTTGACTTTTCAATGCGTAACCTCCGATGTGGAGCCTAGCAGTGTTGGCTCCTTCCCCTATCTTCTACTGATGTGACCTTGAGCGATGATCTCATGTGACCATGCAATGGCGGCCGTGACCAAAGGTGGTTTGAGGGCAACCAACATTTCGGCTTGCAATTCCCTACAAATCTCCATGTGTCCTTTCTCCCAAATCCTGGTTTCGATTGCAGTCCACCTTCAACATTTTAAAGTTTGCGTACCTTCAATCCCCACAATGCAAAGTGACCGTTGATCTCATGATATTGACGGTGCTCCTAAATGAATGGTTCATATTTGTTCTTTCATGATCTACGGATCATATTAACCTCCTTAAATCAACGACTATGATTTATTTCATGATCCGGGCTCCAGGAGTTTCAAATCTCAAACCCTACTTTCCTCTGTATGCAAATATTTCAAAGTCGATGATCTGCAGACACCTATCCTTCTTAATCAACAGCTCTGCCTCTACTTCAGGGATTTTACCTCTCAACTAGATCAGCGATCTTGTGTCCCCTTTCTCGATCAATGGTCGATATCTTCTTTGCTACTACAGACTTTGATGATTTCAATTATCAACCTTCACACTTTCCCAAAATGCTTTTAACCAGATTCCACAGATTTTTGCCATGTTTCCTCATCAAATCAATGGTCCTCGTTCACTTTGGGAATTTTACCTTTCAACCAGATCAACGGTTTTGCGGTCCCTTTCCTGATCAATGGTCGAGATCTCCTTCGAGTCTCCGAACTTCTGAAATCTCAAATCTCAAAATTACACTCTAGATCAGATGACCTAGATTCACTTCAGGCGATCCTATGCTTGAGATCGTCTTTAGACGATATGACGACTGAGATCTACTTTGGATGATCCGATGGTCAAGAATGTATTTCGGCTCTCCATCTCTCTAGGCTTCGAGTATTTCAACTTTCAAGTTTCCAATTCTTTCGAAGTGAGATTCCCCAAACAGTAACCTCCTCGCAACTTTTGATGTGAACCAGATGTTGTTCGTCGATCATGTTCTTAGATCGACGGCTCAATCTATATTCGATGCAAATTTGCCTTAGATTAAATCCAATGACTCTCCATATTTTCCTATCCTATCCTTCCACTTAATTCTATTTGATGGCCGACAGAGATTTGGATAATTGAATTCTCAAACCTTGTGCCCTATCTATCCTATCCTTCACTTAACTTGATCTTACGGCTGACGGATATTCGAGTGATCGAATTCTCAATCGTTTTGGTTTGTCATGTGGATATGTTGATCTGCATACTGATCTTTGATATCTGCATACTTTTTGCTTCTCCTCCTAAGCTTATGCTTTTCCTCTTTTCCATCATCATTGTTGTTCTTTCCATCAATGCCAAGCACATGCTACCTTTAAAACATGCCAACAAACATACCATGAAAGAGACTACCTAATCATGTCTATATCATAACCACTTTTAAGTCCATAACTAGAAAATGAACCATGACTTGGACAACACAAGTCATCAAACACATCAACTATTGGATCTTGTATAAATTGAGATGACTGTTTTATTGGTTCCAATACAAATTCTTGATTTTATGTGTGCTTATCATCCATGACATGATTAATTTTTTTATTCAAACACTAAAATGAATTTAAGGTTAATGGTATAGATTTATAATGCATTAATTCATCTTCTGTTTGAATATCAATGTAACTCAGGGGCTATAAATTTGGATCAAGAACAACTTCTATGTCATCAATGACATCTCCCACTGATTCATCATAACATTCTCCATCCCTACTATTGACAATTTTCTTATGATTTTCTCTCAGAATTTGAAATGAAGAGAATCATAAAGGCATAGATCTTTCACTTACTCTAAGATTTGTTGCATTTTCCTCGTTGCCGTCATAATTGTTGTGCAAAGGTTGATTGTCATAATTGATCTGTAACTGAGCTTCCTTCTCCCACAAGAATACCACCGGTTGCTTTGAACAATCAACATCTATTTCAACCACATAATCATCATCATACTGATCATACTTGGGTATATTATCTAGGTAAGAGAGGTCATCAATCATACACATCAGATCAGGTGATGGATCTTATACAAGCTGAGTTGGAGTTTCATCTTTGACTATGTTGTGAATTGAATACATGAAATGATCATTTTCCAATCCATGATACCAAGGGTGATATGCAAAGTGTTTGGGAACAATGACCCTTTATTTCTCTGTAATCAATGGAACATGATGTCCTTGAACAATAAGTTTTCTCTTATGCTAATCCCGTGCAACATTTATTCCATGGTGCTTGCTAGAATGTCTAGTTTCACCTCTGAGGATGTCAAATGCTCATTTTCTTTGTTCTTTTTGTCTTCTACCTCCAACTTTGACTTTTTGATCAAAAAATGGTCTTCCACACTTATTGCACTATATTTGATTTCCTTGAGTGTTGTGGTGTTTCTTTCCCTCAACTGAAATGCCATTTCTGGATCAAAGGCATATGGATAGTGTAATAGATATAAATCATGAGGAGGTTTTATATCAACTGGCATTGAATGGTGGACTTGATTGAATCTGGCTGAAAATTGTTGCATTGTTTCTCTTGGATGTCTTTTCAAGTGATCATATTCTTCCAAAATGAGGAATGGATTCCTCTTGATCACCCATTGATCCAAGAAAACTTTCACAAACTGATTGAGATCATTGATGCTTGTAGCTGGAAGATATTTATACCATTTTTTAGCTCTACTTTGCAAAGATAAAGAAAAAATCCTAATACTAACATCACTTTTTTTCACCTCAAAAAGGTCAAGATAATTTTCAAAACCTTGAATGTGTTTTTCAGCAGTGATGTAGCCATATTCTTTGTCAAATCTAGGAAGATATTTGAAGTAATTGGCAGGGAAATCATGCAGTATGGGAGGTAAGACAAGAGGCTTGTCTCTATATCATATTTTTATAGGTGTACGAGTATGTACAAAGATTGTAACAGTAGGATTAACCTCTTGAGGCTTATCAGGTTGAACATGCTGTTCATAAATTTTGGCAGTATAATCTGGATCGGGATCATGAAAAGGGAAGAAATAATTAAAAATAAAACCTATATTATCTTAGATAAACTTCTATCTTAAATACCTGATCTTTTCAGATGGTTTGGTCATGTTTCATGTTCTTCCTCCAGTGGAGTCTTTGAATTGGAACTGGTCCAAAGTTTATTGGAGTTTCCAGGTGGATGATTCATCCTTCTTGTGTCTGATCACTGTCCACCATCATTAATCATATCTAGAACTTGATATGCTTTCTGAGGAACATTCCCCAGTATGTTCGCCACTATTTTGTCACTCTGTAATTTCTCAGGATGAAGAAGAAATGGGCATAGGTGACTACAAAAACAATTTGGAGTCAAGGATATATCCCTCCAAGACTCAGAGAGGGATCTCTCTATATGATTTAGATTTGTTTGATGAGAATTTTAGGATAGTTATGATAGTACAGGTTTTGGTTTTTTAAATGGTTTGGTTGGATCAGAGAAAATGGGCCATTGGGCAATGGAGTCACAAGCTTGGGTTCAATCAAAAACAAGTTCTACAGACAGCCCTATAGGGCAAGGTATGTAGTCTTGTTGGATTCTTTGAGATTGATTTTGGATTTGGAGGAGAAGATGAGAGGACCAAGTAATAACAGGGCAATGAAGAATCCTGGAATTAACCATTGAGAAGAAAACAATGAAAATTATGTCAAAGCCAGAAACAAAGTGTATGTCCCAACAAATTTTGTTCTTTACACCTCTTATCATAATTTAGAATATGAATAACTTAGGAAATACAACGAAAAAAAATTACAGTGAATAAAATAACTTCACCACCAAGATTGACACATGAATCCTGTAACTGTTGTGACTGTATTATTGGATTGATGAACACAGGAGGCTCTATGAGCTACTTTACAATATGGATCCTATTCTACGAACATGTATCAACTAACCAACCCTTTTTACATTTGAATTATAACAATATATAGAAAAATTATCCCCTAGGATCAGGAGGTCAAATTCAACAACCTGGCCAAAAATAGAAACAAATCCCTCAAAGTTTTGAACTATCTGCCATGAAAAAAGGGTCGAACTGCTGAAAATAGGGCTCAAATTAGACACTTGTATCCCCAAAAATATGATATCTGTGAGAAAACTGAAATATGTTATTGTATATGATCCTGTTATGAGTAAAAACCTTTCTCTATTTTTCCAAATTCATCTCCAGCTTTCCAACACATCTACTGCAAAAACATGACAAAATCAAGAAAAATGGAATCTTGAAAAATAGTGCTCAGAGATGGCTTCGATTCTCCCACTTCCTGATACCTGTGAAAAAACTTACAGATCAGATTTTTCTTCAGCCCGTTTCGAAGAAAAACCTCCCTCAATTTTTCAAAATTTCTTCTTCTTTTCCTGGAAATTCTCTCAGAAGACAGGTGGTCAAACTAGTGAAAACCAATTTTTGATTTGGGGGAAAATGGTTTTTGGAGGGGAAAGTGGTATTTCAGACCCCCC